>JAODUG010053015.1:0-15348 GCA_027564795.1 Aphredoderus sayanus
GTTTTTCAATTGGCATTGCTGTGTGTATTTATTTATTTATTAATTATTTATTTATGTATTTATGTTGTTTTTTCCTGACTTTTAACCCTCCTGTTGTCCTTGTGTTTCTAACACACATCTTGTTGTGGCAGCAGTGCACATCATATGTGTGTGTAAGCTGCAGAATTAGGTTTAGCGCCTTCTATCTGCCACATAGAGCTAGTGATTTGGGTCATTTTGACCCAGAGGACATTACGAAAAAAAAAACAACAAAAACACATTTGTAATTTTGATCCATTCAAAAAGTGTAGTGGACCGGTTGGACGTATTTGTAATATCAGCCGTGTATGCTGGTCATAGATGACTTCTGCCACTAGGAGGCAGGACGCAAGCGTCAGGAAGCAGGCTGCTTGTGCAAATACGGCCAGTGACTGTCAGTGAGTGTGGCAGCAGCTGCTGGCTTGGCAAAGGAATGTCGTGGCTCCATCTCTGTTGTGGTGATGAACTGCCTGAACATTTCAGAAAAATATGGGACAGCATTCGCTTTTCGGTTTAATTCACCGTAAGTGTTAAGTATCTGACTTGGTTAAATATCCATAGCTTGCTGCCATTTGAGTATGCTAAGCTAATGCTGTCCAGCTAGTTAAGACCACAGCCAGAGCAAAAGGATATCGTTACAACGTACAAGCTAGGTAGCGACTTATCTTTTCTTGTTTTATTTATTCGGCTTCTGCTGGCCACAGGGTATCCTTCAGAATTAACTGTCTAACTATTTTAACTATAATATATTTTTGTACATGGTTTTAAGCTAGTATTGCTAACAGCCTGGAGAGCTAACACTGTCCGTATAAACGAAGGAATCTGCCACAATAGCAGGTCCTGCAGTATGATCAAAGCATGCTGTGACGTCTGGATCATCATGTACTGAAGTGCGTTCGTTCATTCTTCATTGGAGCTCTTTTTTGTACTAAAATAGGATCTGGCACCATTTAAAAGTGGCTGGTGTCTGATTGGAGTGATTGAAATTCTGTTGTGTTTTACAGATCAGGACAACATGATAGTCATCTTCATCCTTGACTGACGGCCAACATCTTGTTGTTTTTAAGAAATTAATTATAGGGTAATACATTAGTAACATCTGATAAGTTCCAGGTGACTGGTATTCCGTATCGTTAAAAGTATGGGTTGTTAGCTTCTTCAACGATCAACATTTGTGCATCCTGCTATATTTTCAGTTGTGCGACGACTTCTGAGGATTTGAAGCAGACTTGTTCCCTTTCATCCAGTGTTCCCTAGTTTAAGCCTTCTCAAGATGTTTTCAGCTCTAAAGAAGCTTGTGGGCTCAGAGCCAGGCCAGTTCAGGGATAAGAACATCCCTGCTGGCTTGCAGTCTATGAACCAAAGTTTACAGAGACGCTTCGCCAAAGGGGTCCAATATAATAGTAAGCAATTACCTTTTTAAAATTGAAAATATTACATGTACAGGATAGCATATTTTAGGTCAAGGTGGACTCTCTGCTGCAGGTGCAGTGTTTGATCCCTGACATATGTCTACCTATAAGCACCCATGACCTAGTTGCATATCTGTTAACTTGATTGTTACTCTCCACTTTCTTGGGATTATTGTGATAATGTGATAATGTTGTCAACTATGAATAATCTGTATGTGTGAGATGACCACCTTACATAGTCTATTGGTAATATGACGGTTAGTGGTCAACGTCTTACCATTATATTGCCAATATATGTTAGTTATGTTAATTCTCTCAAAGAGAATTGTATTTGCTGGTTAGACAAGAAATTCCAGGTGTTTTATTATCCTCATATTCACTTATGTTTTTTTCCCCACAAGTGAAAATTGTTATCAGAGGAGACCGAAATACCGGCAAGAGTACGCTATGGCACCGGCTGCAAGGGAAGAAATTCCTGGAAGAATACATACCCACTCAGGAAATCCAGGCCACCAGCATACACTGGAACTACAAAAGTAAGACTGTGCAGTTAACTGTGTTAGCATTTGTTAGCCTACCTTAGCTCCTTTAAGGATTTAACCTATATTCTTGTGCCTTGGGCTATTTCTTTCAGTGGCCCCATATCAAGGTAAACAATTTGTTTGAGTTTGTAGAATTAGGAATTGCTAACCTGTTTTAAGTAGTAGAGTAGGTGTACTGTAGTTTCATACATACATTCCTGACCTTTTATGACCCATAGAATTCGGCTAATTCATCCATACTAGATGTTTGATGAACTTGTAAACGTGATATGTTTACTAATGTTTTGACCATAGGAACGTGGATTGTTGTTGTTGTTGTTGTTGTTATTATTATTATTATTATTATTATTATTATTATTACTACTGTAGTTTCATTGAAACAGACTTCTCTTTGTCTCTTAGCTACTGATGACGTGGTCAAGGTGGAGGTTTGGGATGTGGTGGACAAAGGTGAGTGTTGGGACATGCTCTTAGTATAGTGTGAAACCAGCTGGCGCTTGCCACTCCATGATAATGAATGATAGTGCTGTAGCCACCCAGTCAGTCAATGTAGCTAATTCCACTACAGTATTTCATGACATGAAATACAGTGCATGGTTGATTTATGTTGAGAACCATACAGTATGTCCTCAGTCTTGATGTTGTCTCTCTTGCACTTCTCTTGCACTCGACTCAGGCCAAAAATATCCTCTTCCTGAAGGTGTAGGTGAGCACCGCTCTAGCCGCTCTGTAGAATCTGATCTCGCTTTTGTGATGTGGGTTTGACCTCCTGTTATCTGAATGCAAACATTCTCATAGTCGGCTATTGCCAGGTATTGCAGTGTGGCAGAAGCTGACAGTTTGGCTGAATTTGTGCTATAGAAACATAAAGGCTTGAGTGCTTGCTCTGTTAACTCATTTTTATTTCTGTAGGATGTTTTAATTTAATAGATGGAAACTTTTACCCAGGGGAAGTGGCTATACTACTGTGCTTGCTAGACGTGTTAAGCAATATGATTAGATATTTAGGTCATTGCTGTTTTTCATATTACCTTAACATAATAATCATATGCTCTTATTCCGGCAGGAAAAGGCAAAAAGCGTGGAGAAAATTTGAAGCTGGAGAATGAGCCTCAAGAGGTGATTTTCACATGACCGTCATGTGTTTAAAAAAACAAAAAACAAAAAAAAAACACAGCGATCCCTTATGTGGGTCAGTGATGGTGTCGGCTTCAAGAGAGATCCTGTAGGTTTTAAATTATAAATAGATGCGGATATTAGAGGGTTTTGCATGGATTATTTGTATTTGTGCCCTCAGTCTGACGAGGTGGCGTTGGATGCAGAGTTCCTGGACGTGTATAAGAACTGTAATGGTGTCATCATGATGTTCGACATAACCAAGCAGTGGTAAGCATATGCTGTGCTGTCCCTGGGCAGTTCAGTCAACACATTCTACTGCTACAATATGCATGGAGAGATTAGGTTGCACTGTGACTGCATTTCAGTCTGCATGTCACTGCCCAGTCATCGCCTGACTTTTCCTTAGTTTTAAGGAATCATTTGAGGGAGATTAATGTCATGATCCCTCCAAACTGAGCAGATGATCAAACAAGTGTACTGCATTCTTTCCCCCCTGTACATGCATGAAGAATTAGTAGCAGACTGGTGGTATTTTCTGTCTTTGCAGGACATTCAACTACATCATGAGGGAACTTCCTAAAGTACCCACTCATGTACCAGTGTGTGTCCTTGGCAACCACAGGGATATGGGCGAGCATCGCGTCATCCTGCCTGATGACATCAGAGACCTAATAGCTGGACTCAACAGGTAACAGCTTTTTTCCTTCTTGTCAAAGCATGCGTTTCCTATGATCAAATAGTGAAACACTGAGAATACAAAAATCCTGTCCGTACTGCATTTCTATTGTATAAATAGTATATTTTAAGAAATATTATGCTTAAATACATTTTAGTCAGCGATAGATTTTGAATGACAAAATTCACTTTCTATAATATACAACTCAAGGTAGGAAAATATATGGATTTCATGGGAGTAATGGAGTTAAGACCATGCATTTTGACTGCTAATAATGTAATACTACATTATACTATAACTATATAATTATGCTATAATAGAATACAATATCTTACAGGCCAATGGGAGCATCCTATATCCACTATGCTGAGTCTTCTATGAAGAATGGATTTGGTTTGAAGTATCTACACAGGTTCTTCAACATCCCCTTCCTGCAACTTCAGGTAGTTCCTTCATTAAAATACTGTAGATGCCAGTAAGCCGGGGGAGATGGCTTTACTGTGTGCGCCACAGTGTGAGCAGAGCTGTACTGTACACACACCAAGCCTTCCTATGACTAATCCATTCCCTCTGCAGCATAGAAATTAATGCTGACCTCATCAGCGTGCATGCGTGCGTGCGTGCGTGCGTATGTGTGTGTGTGTGTGTGTGTGTGTGTGTGTGTGTGTGTTGCCCATGCAGAGGGAAACCCTGTTGAGGCAGCTGGAGACCAACCAGCTGGACATGGACGCCACACTGGAGGAGCTGTGCGTCCAGCAGGAGACAGAGGATCAGAACTATGAGATGTATGCTGTCCCCTCTGTGACCCAATAGCGGACCACTAGTGCAGCATCTGTGCTAACCGCTACTCTTCTCTGCTATTGTCTAATCAGCTTCTTGGAGAACTTGGAGTCCCGCAGCAAAGGCTACGGCTCCCCCGGGCCAGCCAATGGCCAGAGCCCTTCATCAGGCTCCCAGTCCCCTGTGGTGCCCCCCAGCGGTGCCTCTACGGGCAGCTCCAGCCCCGGCACCCCCCAGCCCCTGGCTCCTGCCCAGGCTGTCCCCCAGGCTCAGGCCTTCCTCCCTGCTGCCCCTCCCACGGCCTCCGCCTTGCCCGCCACGGAGTCCAAGCCCCCGGCTCAGTCCCCGGAACGCCTCGGACCCTCTCAGGCGGCCAACGCCTCAGCGTCCCCGGACCATGGGGATGCTGCAACAGCCGCTGCCCCACAGAAACGCAGCTTTATCTCCCGCTGGTTTGGCTCTTCTGCCACGGAGATGCCCTCCTCCGGTCAGTCCACTGTGATGTATTGCACCCCTCACTATGTTAGACGGTCATTACATTCCATCTTCTATAAATATGGTCATAGGAGTATTCCATTGACCAATCTGAGGTAAAGGTTAGAGGGCATTCTTGATTTCTGTGTCCTATCTGGGCATGTGAACTATGAATCCTTCTCAGGCCTGTGCTAAAGTACTCAAACCTGACCTTGAAGACTGACCAGATATTCCACGTGCCATAAGAATATGCACTACATTTTCTTTCTGTCACTATAGTTTGATATGATTTTGTTTTCATTGTATATATTATATTTTCGTAGTGATACTACGTACAGTGGCCAACAAGTGCAAAACTACAAAACACAAGCAAATTAAGAAAACATCTAAATATAGATTAAAACAAATGCGCAGCATTTCGGGAAACGCTACAAATGTCACAACACAGACAGAATGCACACAACACTACTCCAATTACACGATTGCGCTACAAAAGTCAACAAAAAAGCAAAAGCATGCAAGACAAATGCCAAAACAGAAATGCTCTGCAGGGGTCTCGCAACACATTCCAGTTCCATATGAGAGGTGTAAGTAACAAAATTAAAAAAGGACCAAATTAAAGGCAGCGGTCTCAGACAAGGTGATGTTTTAACCCTCCCGCTGTCCTATGGGTAAAAAAAAAGTAGCGGGCACCAACCACACCACGGACATGACATTGCGCTGTTGGCTCCCTCTGATGGTAGTTTGCTGAAAACCTTAGGACAGCGGGAGGGTTAAATGGACTAACACAGAATGGTATTGGATTTTGCTGTGATTTTACTGACTAAAGAAATTAGCTAATTACACTTCTGTTTTTCCCCCTCCATAGAGGAACCACCTGAGTGTCCGTCTGTGGTGAATAATGTTGATGACTTTGTGCCGGATGAGAGACTAGACAGAAGCTTTCTAGAGGACAGTTTGCCCTCTAAGATAAAGGTGGCCCAGCCAACAACTGCTCTTACTTTGGATAGTGACAGGTAAGGTTTACGTTGTCATAACCCTAACCCTCTTAATACATTTACTAAAGAATGTTCACTGGTCACACTGCAGAGGTCCTATGAGAAAGTCAGCCAATTGTGATGATGTTAGTGGTTGTAATCAATGTTTGTTCTACTGCATTTTAAAGCGTATTAAGTAAAGTGCTGCCTTAGTCTTAGGCTTAGGCTAACTGCAGCTGGCATGCCAGGACATATGATCAATGCCAAACCTAAGTTTGTATAACAGTGATTGATAGTCAAAACAGACAAAGCTTCTGTTGAAAGTCATGTAAGTGTACATGTTTGCTCATGCAAAGTGAAAGAAAAGGAATGGTAATTAATCCTCCTGAAACCTTGGGTTTCAAATGCACTATGTTGTTGTGCCAGCAGATGGCGCCACCTGATTGTGTCTGATTTTGTGGTTCTCTTTATTGTCATTGCTGTGTGTATTTCTTTCTTTAAGTATTTGTTTGTTTTTTCATTCTTTTTAACCCTCCTGTTCAAACTCACACCTTGCTGTGCCAGCAGTGCACACCATGTGTGTGTAAGATATAGAATCAGGATTGGTGCCTTCTATCTGCCACAAAGAGGTTGGGTCAGTTTCACCCGTAAGACAAAAGGAGGGTTAAGCAAAGCACTAAAGACAGCCACTTTGTTCTGTCCCAGCGACGGAGAAGTTCGAGGTAACCCGATGGTGGCAAGGTTCCAGGACGAGCTGGACCCGGATGACACGGAGCCCCCGCTGCCCCACCCCAAGACCCTGCACCCAAGCAAAGACATCACCCTTACCAGTGACGAGGAGGAGCCCGCAGCCCCTGTGGTCACCCTGGACCAGGACCTGGACAGCGAGCCAGAGCTACTCAAGTAAGTGTTGTTCACCCACCCTGGTGGGTGGGGGGGGGGCAGGAGACATGGTGGTTTTTCAGGATAAGTGCTCATGTAATAACTACTTGACTGGTAAAGCAGAGAGCTCTTGGCATAATTAGGATTCTCTCATCACAAGTGTGCATGCACTAATACAATCAAACATAAAACCATAATTACCTTACCGTACCACTATTTCATTGTGTGTTGGGAGGAAGGTGCTGTAACACTTGCAACAGCCTGCTGGCGAATCATAGAAATGAGTGCTTGTCCCACCCATCACAGGAAGCGATATGTATGATACAGTATTGACCAATGAGAAGTGCTGGTAGCATCACACTCAATGACTTTGTAGTGCTAAATGAACATTTACCTAACAAGACACATTCAAACAGGTGGCGGGCAAGCAAGAATAAGTTGTAGCTAGGCAATACTTTCACTATAGAAATTGTCATGTAATAAATGGTTAAGAGAAACCAATTAACAGGAGCTTTTTTAGTTATTTCCGGAATCAACGATTGTCAGCAAAAAATAATCTGTAGTACAAAAGCAAACATGACTTTTTGAACAACTTAAAACTACTTATTTTGGACTGCCCTTTCCAGGGCAGTCATGGCCATGCGTAACTGACCCCCCGCATGCATGTTCTGGTTCATAATAGTTCTCATTGCCCACCTCCAGACCTGTCATCGGCATAATCAAACCAAAGTTGGAATCTAAAGTCCCGGAGCCCAAAACTCCCAGCCAAACGGCCACACCCCTCACCTTGACCACAGCAGCAGCAGCTCCAGAGAAGCCAGCCAGCCGGCACCAAGGCAAGAAGAAGTCGGCTCCATCCAGGGCTGAGGACTCGGACACAGACCCAGAGGCTCCCGTAGCCCAGCAGATGCTCTCCTTTGTCATGGATGACCCCGACTTTGAATCAGAGGCATCTGACACACCAAAAATAGTTAAGGTATAGATTTATAGCTTATATTTTGGGGTTAAAATTCTGCCTCCTTGGTTGATTCAGAGGCCGACACATTCACCCTAGATGCCCTCGTTATACATAGGATGCTTTCCCGGCCCGGAATGAACTGCTGTCCGACCTTTCCGACGATGACACGGAGTTAGCCAAGGCAGCAGAACCACTGAAACCCACCGTTCTCTCATTCAAACACAAGAACGACACAGATCTTTTTGGCTTGGGCATCCAGGATGAAGCCCCCTTAGCCAAGGACAGCAGTGAAGAACAGGAAGGTAAGTCACAGTGAATGTATTAACCCTCGTGATGTCTTTCATTTTATCTAATTATGCCACCTGAGGGCGCCATCTGATTGTGTATGATTTTGTGTTTTTTAATTGTCACTGGTGTGAGTATTTATTTCTTCATTAAATATTTCTTAATGTATTTTCTTTCTTCTTTTTTTTTCTTTTAACTCTCATGTTGTCCTCGTGTTTCAACCTCACACCTTGCTGTGCCAGGAGTGCACATCATATGTCTGTGTAAGCTGTAGAATTAGGTTTAGAGCCTTCTATCTGCCACAAAAAGCTAGTGATTTGGGTCATTTTAACCCGAAGGACATCACAAGGGTTAAGTCAGTGCAAATAACGTGGCACGTTGGTGACCCCTCTGGTCACGAGATGTAAATGCTCTTTGTGGTAAAACTTTTTTGACCAAAAATAGGCCTTTTCTCTTTTTTTTTACTGTAATTGCATCACATCACTTATGCAAAGCGGCGAGGCAGAAAGACAATCTTCTCTGTTCGATTAACTGTTATCATAGTTAGAACAGCAATACTGCAGTACCACAGTTTAAAGCAACTGCCATAACTGCAATGTTTACTTTTTTAATTTATCTTTTTTTAGGCTCGCTAGCGGCTAGCCCATAGAATTTGAGGTCTCATCTAGCTACATATCATACAGCTATCGAAGCGCAAATGTCCCCCCGCAAGCCAGAATAGTGTTTATGCTTTCCGCCTCGCATTTCATCACCCAAAATAAAAACTAAAAATAGCAATAATACCGCACTATTGAGCCACCCTAATTCATTGCATGGAAAATTCTCTTGATGCATAAATGTTATCACTAAAGCACTAACAAATTACATGATAAGCATCTAAACAACTCTATGGGAAGAACGTGGCCCACAACTATGCAGTACTGCTACCCTTGGCATCACGCATCGCTTTAGTGCTGCACTCAAATTTCTCAGTTATTTCAACTTTGACCTCAGTTGCCACTGACCTTTCAAAGTGCAACCAATGAGATGACAGCTGTATGTGACTAACAGAAGCGGCATAGAAATGTACCCTCTTATTAAAATTAATGGTTAAGTATATATATTAAGCACTTTGGCCAATATAACAGTTATTATTCAATTTAACAAGAAAAATTAAACAGAGACATAGACCATGTTTGCCATTATCATGAACATAAAGTACTGTTTTTGCATGATATGGGTGATCGTTGATCCAGATAAAAACAGCTTGAACTAAGGACGGCAATCACTTTTTGGTATGTTAACAACGAGCGATGCTATGTAAAAGTGAGGTTACGTAAATCAACACAACAGTCAAAGTAGCCTGTTTCTAATTAGTTTACCATTACTGAATAGTAGCCTTCTGTACATCTAATGTAGTTATTGTTGTGCACGTCACATTCTTGATATGCTATTGCTCACTGTTGCAGACCACCTAGATGACTCGCGTTGTGTTTATGCTACGGTAGCCTACCAGTTATCAAAAGCTAAGTTTACACATTTTGTCATCTGTAAATTCAAACTTTGATGTACTTTTTGCATACTGGCGATTGACTTCAGTTCCTTGTAGCTTGTATGTTTTGCTACCACAGTAGCTGCTAGGGGCATTCATATCCTCATAGGGCCGTTAACATTTACTTTAATTAACTTTTCTAATTTGCCTGTTTCTCAGCTTCTTTTGCTTCTGTGGCCATTACAAACCGGTAAGGTAACGGTCCACTTTAAAAAGGCCCCAGGACGTCACATAGACCAAATCACAGACAAAAATAGTGGCCTTTTATTGTGGCCAGCCTGAGGCACACCTGTGCAATACTCATGCTATTTGATCAGCATCTTGATGTGCCACACCTGTGAGGTGGATGGATTAGCAAAGAAGAAGTGCTCTCTAACACATATTTAGACAGATTTGTGAACAATATTTGAGAGAAATGGGCCTTTTGTGTACGTAGAGAAAGTCTTAGATCTTTGAGTTCAGCTTATGATAAATGAGGCAAAAGTGTTTTGTTTTGTATTTTCAAACAAAAGAAGAAATATTTGTTTTTCATGGTATGGCTCCTAATATGCTTATAACGCTACAAAACTGTATTCACTGTTTTAGCAGGGCTTTATCTAGCTAGTTAACTTCAGTAGCGTAGCGTCCTTGTTGCCTACAAATATGGTTTCTTTACTGCTGCGTCTGAGCCCCCCAAGCTCACGGTAAACGAAGAGCAAATGTGGCTTGTCTCTGCAGTAGTAGATTTTCCGCCACTGTACTATCCAATACAGAGAAACTGATATTAGCAAATGTCTGTTTCAATGGGGCTTGAGAAAACCAATTCTACTACCAATTAAACAAAAATTATACTAGATGTGGAGAAGGTATGTGCTCTAAATACAATTTTTACACACTAAATGACCCTTGAAGCAACCAGTCAAGGTGGGTTATTTGCTAATGTTCTATATTATCACAAACCATAATTTCTGTGTGTGCTCTGCTTTCAGAAAAAGAAAGTAAATTCTCAGCAAAGGACAAGAAGAAAAAGAAGAAAAAGAGCAAAGAGGTATGTTGTAGAAGTTGTTGCAGTGTAAATGAATCAGTCCATATAAGTGTTTATGGAAAAATGTTGACGCATTCCTTCTTAGGAGGATGAAAAGAGCAAAAAGAAACACAAGCACAAGAAAAAGGAAAAAGACGAGACCAGTGTGGGGGGGGACGACAAGGAGAAGAAGAAGAAGAAATCTCGCAGCAAGAAGTCTGAGGTGGATGAGCTGGAGGACTTTTTGGGTGGAGCAGCGGCGTCAACGAAAATAGAGGGTGGAGATTACGAGGAACTCTAGAGGGAGAAGTGTCAATCACTCTAATGTCAAGCCGCAGAACACCAGTGAACCGAAGTGGTCCTACTGAACGAAAAACACTTGCATAAGCAGCACCTGCAAGCCATACGTGAGGCTACCAACAACACCTGGGTGAAATCCCCAAAGACTGGTCCGTGTATGTTGCTTTTGATGGACCCTCCCCCAATCCCATCTGCACTACTGCTGTCACTTTCATTCTGACCAATATGAACATGGAAAGGTGGCTAATATGAAACCTAGTGATGTAAATGGAGTGTTGGTGGATTCACAGAGTGTTCTCTTTGCTATTGATATTGAATATATTTTCAGACATTTTTTCTTCCTCTACATTATACATTCTTCAAGAAGACCTCGCCACCTGAACTAGTGTAGATAATTACCATTTTTTGCTGAATGTGTGTTTTGTGTACTAATTGAGAGCATGCTCAAAGTGAAGATCTGACTTCCAAGAGACTGTTTTTGCCTACTCTGTGATACAATGGTTAAAAGGAGGTTGATGCAGCTTCAGTCGGATCTGTTCTCATAAACACTAAGCAGTAGTTGAGAATGAGGCGATTATAAAACTGCTGTCATGTAAAAGTGGGGCATGTTTCTGACCATTTGCTTTGCCTGAGGTAAACCTGCCTCTTATGTCATTTTGGATATCAAGCAGAATGTTGGTGTTCTTGGCTGCGGTGAAGAGTGAATGTGGCTAAAGTCTGTTTACTCCCATTGTATCATAACTTTTTCACATGCCCATATCACAGTTACATATTTAAGTTGGACATATTTTTGCTTTCTGCAGATGCCTTAAATTAGGTTATTACAAGGGTGTGCCGCTATCATGAACCATCTTAAGTGTTCTTACCATTCACCGTGACAGACAAACTAATTAAGATGACTCCTTTCAAATGTATAAGGTTGCTATGGCTCTTTTATTGGTGAAGCATATGCTCCACAGCAAGGCTCTATCTAATATCTGCTACAAGGTTGCGGTGAATTAGTACATTTTTCTTGTATTTAGTTTTTATATTTTGCATTGCATTATGCATTAGTCCTCTGAGCACTCTATATGGTTAGAAAAGTAACTCCACAGTGTTAACATCTTTTCTCTCAAGTGTGACTGTCACTAATACCTTTTGCCCTGCTATATTGGTACATTGTATCAATTGATGTTTCTGTAAACTGTTATTATGTATTTTAATGCATTCTAAATTGTTTTTTCATGCAGCTTTTGTTGTTCATATTTCTGTCTCACTCATAGAACTCTATATATTAACGTCTCACCACTCAACCGCTGTATATGAAATGGCTGGGTTATCATGTCATGTCCTTATCCAAATGTATCATGTGGCAGGTGGGCAAATGTCACCGAGTTCAAATTTAATATAGAGGTTAATCAACTAGAATATGTTCTCTCAATTTGCTGATTATTGAGTGCTGTTAATGAAAACAAGCTGGTTGGATCTGATTACTATGCTGTTACCACTCCAGTTTATACAAGAAAAGTGCTGTTATTTTAAACAGATTTTTATTTCCAATGTGTATGTTATGACAACTGTATACATATTTAATTCTCTACACGGTTATATTGTATTGATTTAATGAAATAATATTTGATATTTTCTAGTTGAAACTATGCAGCATTGATCCTAAATTCTGTGTGCTCCACTATTTTTTGTCTTTTGTCATGTAATAAGGATAAATGCTGAACGCAGTTTCAAGTGAAGCATGTACATGTATAGTAAGAAAAGAATGTATAGAGTATATACATTTGAAGAGCTTTGTTCCAAAATGAGATTTTCCATTTAGAGAGGAAAATGTATGCTTTAAGGAAGTTATAGTTAATTGTCAAATTAAACATTCTTACTTGCACCTGTTCTGATTATGTGGTCTTCGCTTTTAAAATATACATTAGAATTATATTTTCTTTGAAATGGATAACAACATTTTGGAACTAAAATCTTCATTTATTTTTCACCTTGTGACATGTTACATCTTTACACGGTGTGAGTTTGCCTATGTTTGGTTTTCCCAATAAATGCAAACTTATTTCATGATAGCTAGCATTTATTATTTTATTACTTTTACAGTATAGCATAGTAGTAGTATAGGGATAGTATTAGGACAATATAGCAAATATACAAAAAGTAAGATGCACTTTATTTGTAATAATTTCTACACAAATTCCTACACCTAGGCAAAATGTACATACTCGCTGGCTTCTAAACCGACGTCACCTTTTCCATTGTGATCAAAAATAAATTAAAAAACGTCACACATACGTCAAACGTCGTACATTTACTTTACCTAGATTAATATTTTTTAATTAATGTGTTATTTACCTTGTCAGTGTTGTTTATTGTTTCTGCACACAAGAAAACATGTTTATTATGATTAATTTAGTGAAAATTCACCGATATCCTGTCTTACTTGATAACTTCTTGTATAGAAGTACATCGACAACGTCACTGAAGGGAGGACAGGCAGAATATACAGATATTTCCAGCATTGGGCGTGTGGGTGACGGCAATCATGCAAGGAGTGTACCTTTATAAATATTGTTTAATATACAAGAATGCATTATACTTTACACTCAAACTCTATGCAATTCTAAGTGAAAGGCGTCCATTACAGCACTAAGTTGTGTTCTGCTAGCACAAGACTATTGCAAGGATCATATGTCTTATTTCGTAAGGACATGCTAGTTTCTGCAAACACAGACTATCACGTGAACCTGTAAATTTAAGAGCATTTTTAAAAATATCTCCTGAGATTGAACTGAGGTGAAACTTACTTTGAGCAGGCCATTACTCAAAAGTAATATATTAGAAGATTAACATAATCAGTGATTGTTCAGCTGCTATGGACATAAAAGAAGGTATGTCTCATATCATCTTCTTACTTCTTTTAAATGGTAGGATGTTTCAGGAAATGTCTACTTGTGTAGTTTGATTTTGAAAAGCTTAAATTATTTGATCAAATTGTCTTTTTAACCAATTTATGATTTGAGCTGTCTTACTCCGTGTACTTTTATTTTGAAATACAGAGCTTCTAGCTAAAACAGTATACAGCGTCATCATTGGCTCTTCTAATAACCAATGACCTACAGTTTTCCAAGTTTTTTTTCCCTCGGTCCATGTGAGCAGCGACAAAATGGTACGTTTTCATATTAATTGTTATATAGCAATTATATGTTTATTTTCAAGTGTCGATGTTTAATAGCCGATATCTTTGCCTGGCTGCCTCAATATTGAACTTTGACTTAGAAACTGTGTTCCTTTAGCTTAGCTGGCACAGCGATGATGGCAAGTCAATGTAACCATGATGTAGACTTCTTGATAGTACGATCCTTAAGATCCAGTCGCCTACATACTTAAGGAAGTGGCCAAAGTAAACTAGATGAATAAATAATTGGCAATGTGTGCTATACGTAAATTATCTAGTGTGATTTATATAATCCTATCCAGAGTCTACCCTGCACATACTGTTCCAGTCAAACCATAGGATGTCCTGGCCAGAATGCTCACTGTATAGTATGTTGATTACATGGTGTAGAGTGAGCATAATGATATTTCATTCATTGAGAAGAAATACTTTAATCATGGGACCACCGCCATTAGATCTATACGAATCACAAATTTACACGTTCAGTGTGTTTACTGTGTTAGTGCTTCTTCGGGGACCCACCACTCCAGTTGCCTCAATAGCCATGTGATTTCATGTAATAGCTTCGTCGAGAGGTGAGATTGAGACGGGAGTACCTCTACAGGAAAGCCCAAGAAGACAGAGTGCGAACAATCGAGGAAAAGAAACAGAAGCTAAAGTCTGCTCTTGATGGTAGGCTGGCCTCAGTATTGCTCGAAGCGATACTGCCGATGGAAGCACAAATGTAAATCCGTTGTTTTCTGATTTTTTTTTGCAGAGAATCATCTCATTCCAACTGAGGTGCGCAGAGACGCTGTGCAGTTGCAGAAGCTCCTGGAGTATGATGATGAAGGCGCAGAAGGCTAGTGTTTATTTCCTATTAGGCCATGAGCACCAGGCATCAATCAGTTTGTGACTTTGAAATCTAATGTCCCTTGTGAGCAACTTAAACAATATTTCTTTGTCCAGGTGTCAGCTCTCATATGGATGATGAGTATAAATGGGCTGGTGTGGAAGATCCCAAAATTATGGTCACTACATCAAGAGACCCCAGCTCCAGACTAAAAATGTTCTCCAAGGTTTGATATCCCCATTTTAACATACTGTAATTTGCCCAGGGTATACTATCAATATACACTCACCTAAAGGATTATTAGGAACACCTGTTAAATTTCTCATTAATGCAATTATCTAATCAACCAATCACATGGCAGTTGCTTCAATGCATTTAGGGGTGTGGTCCTGG
>JAODUG010053026.1:0-15345 GCA_027564795.1 Aphredoderus sayanus
GTTTAGCGCCTTCTATCTGCCACAAAGAGCTAGTGATTTGGGTCATTTTGACCCAGAGGACATTACGAGGGTTAAACCCATGTGCATCACAGTCTGATTTAGTGAAATTGCTGCTGGCGTATAAGGGCAACAGATGGAGAGGCTGGTCAGCTCCTCAGGCCAGGTGGAGGGGAGTGGGCAGTAAGGCCATGAGAACTGGAAAAAGAACCATGCATTTAAAGAAATTACTCTAATGAGAATCATAAGAATATCGTGTGACAACCATGAACAACCTATATGTATATGTGAGTGGCATTAACAGAGGCGAGTTGCTCAAGGCCCCAGACCCCCAGGTCCAAAGCAGTCCCCCACACCAGGGGAGCCACACTCTCCCCTCCGACTCACCCCAGGCCAGGCAGGGTGGACACCAACCTTACGGTGCCCCCAATGCTCCGGGGCTCCAGGGGCAGGAGACAAGGCCAATGAGCACCCCACCCCACCCAAGTTTTGCATAGACCATTTGCTCATCTGAAATGATTCTTACAGTAACAGTATTTTTGTTTTACAACACACGCAATTGTCAATGCTGGTCCAATTGGCAACCCTAAATGAAATGTTTATGAGTTATGCATGTGTTTTCCATAATGTACTATAACTTTATTGAAATTGAGTGAGAGAAACAGAAATAGAATGAGAGAATTATACAGAAAACTGACAGGTAGAGACATATAGTTTTTGTGCAGCTGTAGAGCTGACTGACAAATCGTGCTGTACCCAATCCGTATATATCCACAGTGATATTTAGCTGAACAAAAACTCAACAGTACATCTGCCTTTGAACTGTTGAATGTTGGAGCAATAATCACCACAACCCTTCCTGTGTGACACCCACCAGATTAATATCTTGCTTACAATTTTGTCACCCTAATAAAATGTTCCCACACCACACTGCATATTGCAAACGATACAGAATTCTACATATTTTGTAGATATTATAATTTTACAAATATTTTTCATACACTAATGTTATGAATTGATCTGGTTGTCATTTAAAATATAAATCATTAAAATAACTTGTTTGTAGCCTCCTTACACAAGCAGCCCTGGTTGATATTGGTATATTAACGCTGTGGGCCATTAGTGTAATTAATCACTTTAACTTATAGTAACTCATGCACGGAGTGGGAAATCTGTATAGCTTTAAACACACATTTATGTAATATGAAGTAGCTGCACATTAATGTAACTTGATATCTGTCAGGTCCAGGTGTAACATTACAGAAACACGACTCTCAATGAAGTCAAGCCTGCTGCAAAAATACAGAAGTGGAAGGGAGGACAATAATCAGACACTTTTAGAGGAGAACATTGTTTATTGAAGGCTAATTCAGTGGTTCTGAATGAACCCAAAACAGCAACAGAATCAAACAGAACCATGGGGCATAATGCATACTCTTGATGTGTGTGGAATGTCATTACAGAACTTTTTATGGCCCCGAAACTACAGGACTATGATTTTTCTCTCCCCCCCTTACTTCTAAATGTGTCAATCTGGAAGGCTCCACTGTTTAGCCTAGATGTTTAAACACAACAACCTACACATAGAGACTAGAAGACAGTGATACAAGTCTGTTTAATAAAACCCAGTAAAACCATCCAATTGGCCTCAAACTGCACTCTCTTCCTATTGGCTACCGAGATATGATGTCATGCAAATGCTTGACCATCTCCAAATAGAACATCACAAACCCCGACCCCATTAAACACCCAGCAGTACTTAGTTAGAGGTTAGTGTAAAGCTGATTAAACTTAGAGAGCTAACTAGATTAAAACAAGTGACCAACCTAGAGGGTTCAGAGGTCGAGAGGTCAAGGAAAGTAGCAATAGCATACAGAGAGCAGGCAACAGAAAGCGGACCTGGCTATACAAAGCTTAAAAAGGAACCACATCAACACAAAACAGTTACTGAAAGTTAGCTAACTAGCAGGTTACAGTTCCAGGAAACTAGATGCAATTGTCCCATAGTTCATGAGGCTAAAACAACTACAAACAGATCACTAAATACAAGATTACTTTATTGGTAATATTTGCTTGGCTTGCAGCTAACACTATTAACACTACTCCCTAAATTTGATTTGAGTCGATTATTCTTTCATTGTGTTGTCAGCGGAAACGGGGAGGGGGTGCTCCTGTGCTCCCGGCATGACGACAGGATGCTCGGCATGCTGGGTGTCCCATCAATCCGTCGCCTCGCACGTTTCCAGAAAGAAAAAACAAAAAAGAAAAAAAAAAAGAACAGCACAACCACAAACTGTCGTTGAAAGCTCTCTACCCCAAAACAACGCTGTCACACCGCTGCCGTCTTGACCTTCACGCGACCCCTACACAGCCCCGCCCCGGCAGGGTCCCTCAGCACACCAGCAGACGTTCTCCGGAAGCTTCCGGAGGCTCGGTCCATAAAGAGGAAGAGAGGTGTGTGTTTATGTTGCGGCGGGTGTTCGCGGGCGCCCGGGCCGGCGTGCTCCCTGCGTTACGCCGTGCGGCGCCACAGAGAGAAGTTAGGAGGTGCCACTCCCTGGCATCTGCGCCCACGCGTGGGTGACGTCCTCCCCCAGTGAATCCCGATAGGTGGAGCTCATGGCTGCTGGGCAGGGGGGGCTCAGTGAGGCGGGTTCATGGGTCCCCGCTGCTGCTTCTGCTTCTGCTGCAGGAGCAGCTGCTCCAGAGCGGACGGGCCCGGCTGCATCATGGAGCTGGACCAGATGGACTGGAAGCACAGACGCTGTGTTAACAACTGGACAGCTGTGATTGGCTGTGAGCTGCAGCTAAATACACAACCTCAGCCTTTACAGTTAGTGGGTCTTTCTGCCACTAGATGGCATGCTAGGCAGCTAGATGGCAGCCTATGAAAGCAAACAGAGCAGCTTGTAATACAACACAAACAGATGGAGTGTGATGTCACTGCTCCGGATACCATTACTCTACTATATATATTTACATAGAAAATAGTTGTTTGCTGCTATATTAATGTTTAAAATATCACCGTAAATTGCTAAATTGTGATCACATTCTTCTCACATTCGTATGACAAACATGGCAGATGATGGTTTTATTCAAATACATCATTGATTTATGGAGATTGCTTAGTGATAATCAGATGTTATTCAGAGCCCAGTGGTGGGTGTTCACAACATATTACATAGTGTGGAGCAGCAGAACCTTCTGGACTAGACGCCTCTAGTACCTTCAGTGTGTCAAGCAGGGCGGTGGATGTGCACGTCTCGTCCATCTGAGCGTCTGCAGCCCAGGAGGAGCCTGCAGGGCCCGGCTGGTGCCAGCTGGACTCAGGAGGGCCTGAAGACGCACCGGCTGCCAGGTAGTCCAGACCCAGACCACTGATGGCTCCTGGAACTATGAGCAGCTCATTACATTCATGTGTTCTACTGGGAGCTGACCAGCACCTAATACTATTGCTTATACTGGGAGTTGACCAGTATGACTAGAGCCTTATATTACTCGTCATTCTACTTGCCTGCTTTCTCAGCCTTCCAGCGGTCTGGAAACCTGCGATCGCGGCTGTCCGGAGTTCCTATTGGCCCAAAGTTGGAGAAGGGGGCGGGACCGTGGCTGTGAGTGGGAGGGGAGGAGGGCAGGCTGCTGGGATTAGAGGAGTGAGGCGATTGGCTGGCAGGCGTAGACTGGTCTGTGAAGGAAAAGTTGTTTAGCATGCAACAAGTTGTGTTCCCACAGTCTATAGGCACAAGTACACTTCTGTATGTATACAAGGGTAGTGGAGGTCACACCTGAGCTAGCAGGCAGTGAAGGGGACCATGGTGTGTGTTGTTCAAACAGAGAGTAGAGGGAGGCCTCCTGGTGCATTATGGGAGCATCTGGTTTAGGGGTTGGGACCATAGTCTTCCCATAGGCCTGGCTGAAGATGCTGTTGTTCTGGTAGCTCTCCTGAAAAGAATAAATAACAGTTGGTTACTTTCAGTAGCAACCGAGTCAGCATCATGTCCGTACTGATGGTGGGACTAACCTGGATGGGGAAGCCAGAGGACAGGAAGGAAGGTGACTGGTTGATGTCAGAGCTGTCCATCCTGGGCTGGTTTGAGAGCTGGAAGACAACACTGACGTGAACACCATACAGACATATGGATCTATAGTGTCCAAAGTTATTTGGAGTAGCCTCCAGGAAACCATTAGATCGGCCCAATCGGTCGAGCCCTTACGTGCCAGCTCAAACCCCACTGACATCCTCTTGCATATCATTGTAGCTAATCTGCTCTGGTCTATAACTACATACAGTGGATGTGTTTGCACTGGTCACAATGCATGTATCTGGATATTTGTAATGGGTACTAATGCTGTTTAGACCCTGTGCATATTATTTATATAGACCATGTATGTTGAGCAAATGCTTGTGCTACGGCTATAACTTATTAGCCTCCACAAGCACATAATTAATGTGTTGTGTTTTTAAACTGCAAATTAGAATAATGCCATTACATTTTGATTTACCTAGTCTTTAGGACCTGTCTAATGGTTACGGATATAATATGGTTTCTAATATAACTCAATCTATCCTTTATAAAATACCATGTACATTTGCTTTTATCAACCAGATTCTAATCTGATGCAACAGATCCAAAGACAATCCATAACATTACTCTAATGGTATGGATTGTCCAATCCGATCTAGGCAGGCTAAGGCCAGAACTACATACAAAAAGGTTGTGAGCAGGGTTCAGGGCCTGGTAGAGGTCTGCAGGTTTACACAACATCAGCTCCTCTTCCTCCAGGTCTGACAGAGACTTTAGCAGGTCAGGAGGCAGCAGAGACCTCTTACTGTCCTGGAGACAAGAGGACCGCATAGCAGGAGGAAAAGAGGAAGAGACAAGGCAGGGCAGTAAGACAGGTAGTAAGAGGGACAGACAGCCAGAAGACCACTATATACTGTATATAGATTCCAGTGTACTTTAACTCCTAAACAGGGAAGAGAACCCCATTCATTGGTGTCTGCACTGCCATCTTGTGGCAGATTAAAGCAACTACACATGACTGAATAAAATATTACACTACATGGCCAAACGTATGCGGACAGACACCTATATCAGCTTTGTGGACCTCCCATTCAAAAACATGGGGCATTAATAATGGGCTCCCCCCCCACCACTTTGTGACTATTACAGCCTCCACTCTTCTGGGAAGGCTTTCCACAAGATTAGTGTCTGTGGGAATTTGTGCCCATTGAAAAAACATTTATGAGCTCAGGCACTGATGTTGCACGATAAGGTATCGCAATCACAGTTTCAATTCATCCCAAAGGTAAGGTGAAGTGTGGTTAAGTGCTGTGTGGCTATCTGCTGGCCACAAACATGTCAAACCATGTCTTTATATGGTTCATGCTGTAAACGCATGTTGTAAATGCTGTTGGAAGTATACACTTGTCTAACATGTCTTTGTATAATGTAGCATTAACATTCACCTTCACTGCGACTATAAGTTCAGTAAATTAAGTAAGCACTAGACTCCTGAGATTCCTGGTAGCATTCTCCGGGCATCTGCCAAAGCGATTTAGTTCTGGATTTCAGCAATGGGTGTGTCTGGAACAACTAAACTCAACATATAATGTTTGGCCATACAGTGTATACGAGTCTTACACTGTTCCGTTAAACAGCAGACAGCTGGAAAAGACAGAAGCAGCCAGAATGAGAGGAAAGAGAAGAGACTAGCCACAGAGCAGAGCCCGGGCCCCTCCTAACCTCAAATGGTGGCCCGCTACGAGAGTCCTGGTCTGGGCAGAAGCCTCCAGGAAGCGGCCTTTTGCCCATGCGGTCCCCCATCCTGTAGGAGTCCCAGTAGAAGTCTGGAACTTTCATGTCCGGGTATTTCATCTTCTTGTCCAGGCTGGCCAGCCCTGGCTGACCGTCGAACATCTTCAGGGGCTCCTGGGGGGTCAGGAAGTAGGCCTGCTGCTGCTGTTTGATGGGCATGGACATGGGAGACATCTTCTGCATGGCTGGGTTCCACATGGGTCCAGACTGGTCCTGCACCGGCATGTACTGTGAGGGCAGGGGAGAGATCCAGCGCAGAACACCGCATATCAGCATCAAGCCGCACAGAAGCAGAGCCACATGGAGACAGACTGAGACACACAACAGACCTGCTGCAGCCCTGGGTGGTGTGGGGGGCTCTTGCCCATCTGTTGGCCTGGCTTGGTAGGGGACTGCTGCTGGCTCATCTGCTGGGGGGCCAGCTGGCCCTGTTGGGGGCCTGGCCCGGCGCTGGGGGGTCCGGAGGGCCGCTGCTGGCTGTAGGGGATGTGGTTCTGCTTCTGGGTCTGAGGAGGGTTCTGGGGCCCCTGGCCTGGCTGGAGGAAGGGCCCCGGGACAGACACCCCCGCTGGGTAGGTGAAGCCGGGGAATGCCACTGGAGGGGGCAGCACATAGGCTGGGGGAGGGAAGCCTGGACCAATCACAACATCACCAGAAACAATTAGAACCAATCGCAGCCATGTTCCCCATCTTCAACCAATAACATGTGCGTACGTGTGTGTGTGTGTGTGCACAGGCGCGTGCATGTGTGTGTACCAGGTCTGCTGGGCAAGGGAGGGAAGGCTCCTGGATGCAGGACTGGGATGGACTGGGAGCTGACACTGGGTGGGGTCTGGCTGACAGGAGTCTTCCTGAGCTCCGCTTGACCCTTCACCTGTTGCCATGGTAACCGACCGGATACACCCCATGTTAACAAGGGTCACATTGTTTGCATCATACAACCAGGTGAGCTACAACATATTTAAACTATAATATAAACACATATTTATACTAAATATATCAATTATTCTTATATATTTTATCTTTAGCATTATAACAACAGTGAGTATTACTGTACTCATCCCTGACAATAACACTAATGGGCACAGCAATGTAAACACCAACTCTCAGTGCCCCAGCAGAGCACAGAGCCAAGTCAGCAGGCCTACAGACCTGCTTCCCTGCCTCAGGCGTCGGAGCACTTCTCTTTGCATCACTCTTCCTCTTTCCCCCCTCCCTTTTCTGCTCCATCTTCCCAGCAGCCCCGGCGGTCCTGCTGAAGTCCCTGCGCTCCCGAGGTTCCTTGTTCTGCAGGTTCTGCTGGTTCTGGTTGCGAGTGCCATCCCGGCTGTGGTCACGGGGTTTGATGTTCTCTTTGAAGGTGACCACGGGTCGCTCTCCGCCCTCCAGACCCGCCTGGCTCCGCCCTCCAGACAGGACGGACTTCAGGCCGGAGGCGGGGCTGTCAGACGGCGGGTCGGCATTGGATGACTCCTGCAGGACTGGAGAGTCCTTCTCCTGAACCTCCGGGAGGTCCCGCTCCTCCAGGTCAGATAGAAAGACCAGCAGACCTTCTGGACCAGAGTGGTACTGGATCAACCTGCGACACAAGAGACAGGACACAGAATAGGAATGATTAATTACCATTTATTTATTATAATAAATATTCCTATTTGTTTATCAATATCAAATAATAATTCAATTTTGGTCACAGTTTAACAACCGGTTGAGGCCAGAAGGTAACGTAATGAAGAACCTTTGCTAAACAGGCTAGCTAGCTAACTGACGCACCCAGGTTGAGTGTCTGCAATCCACTTTCCCAGGCTGACCAGCCTCTGGTGCCGGGCCCGCACAGGCAGGCCTCCGCGCTCCACCAGCACGCCCTGGTGCCCCCTGGTGAAGTCCAGAGTCCTGCAACACGGGGCCAGTGTCAGGGTCAGTTTCATCTTCCTCTTCCGCTATTTAAACACTACAGTGTATATTCAGAGTGAATCTGGAGATTGAAAACTCCAAACTGGGATAAGGAAACTTAGGTCATCAACATACGCCTTCATAGTGTTCCTTAAAATGACCTTTCAATCCTCTTGTTTGCAATTCAGTGTTCAATCATACATACAGTACATTTGTATAATATAGTCTGACAAGTACGATAGACCTTAGGAGGTTTTCTATCAGATTTTTAAGCAATCAACCATTAAGTTATCATTAAAAAAATATATGAAAAAAAAACATGTACAGCAACACTAATCTACTTCCCTCTAGTCACCAGGGCAATAGAGAGTCACCATTAGAAAAGTGAAGCATGTTTCAGAACAACATTGGAATAAGGGTTTTTACCTCAGAGCAGGCCTGAGTGCCAGGAATCCCTGCAGCTCAAACTCCTCCGGCAGGGGTGCAACTGTCAGACACAGGGCAGAGCACACAGTGTGTCCCAACACGCTGACATACCGTATGACACCAGTGGACAGTGCAAGTAATCAATAAGTCCTTACCCGAGGATGAGGTCAGGTCATCCTCTCTGGTCTGGAAGCTGTTGAGCAGAGACACCAGCCAGGGCCACACACTGGGCAGGACATTTATAGATAAGACACAATGACTGACATGACTGTAAGAGATGTGTGACCATAACAAACTAATGTGGAGCAGACAGAAGGTGGAAGTCTACAATAAAGCAGAGTAGATGACCAGACATAAACCTCCACTTCCACGCTGCCTTTGAGCCAGGCACGTCATCTCTTAACTGTGCCAGTGGAGCTCCTTGTGTGCTCCAATTGGGACCAGACCACTTACTACTGCCTCTTGTCCAGGGCCGTCTCGCTGAAGACGCTGGGCCTCAGCCTGAGCCACTCCAGGGACACCTTGATGGCCGGCAGGGGACACTCCCCCATGATCTCCTCCCCACGCTCCTTATTGAGCAGGGCCCGGCTGCACATGGCCCCCAGGAAGGACACTGAACACATGGGGACAGTTACATGAGCAGGGTACAGCTAGATGTTTAATGTGGAAACCAACCTCCCCACACACTTAGTTTCTCTGTCCTCTGGAAATCATCATTACCAACTGGACTGTCAAATATATAGATATAATATTACTTCAAGTAAATATTTCATATTTGTATTATTTGAGTAAAACCAGGTTTCTATAAACCTTTTTTATTTTTATTTAATCCAAATTTCTTTTCACTTATTTGATACAGTACAGTGTGTGTGTGTGTGTGTGTGTGTGTGTGTGTGTGTGTGTGTGTGTGTGTGTGTGTGTGTGTGCGCGCGTGCGCTCGTACTGAACAGGCCCAGTAGCTGGGTCCAGCTGCTCTGTTGCTGGGGGCAGTGGGGAGTCTGGTTGCCGTCAGCGACCAGCTCTTTGAGGTGATGTAGCTCAAACAGGTTGATGATGGAGATGTGGACTAGCTGCTGCGAGGAGAATGCCTTCTGCACCACCAGCCTCTAGAGAAACACACACACACTGGATTCATTAACAAATTAGAACAACACCTTGGCACTGGGTGCGTTTGTTGTTGTGTTCCTGTGTGTGAGAGCATCACTTGTGGTTGCCTGGAGGTACCTGGAAGTTGTCTTCTAGGCGTTCCCGCAGTGTGTCCAGCCGCTCCAGGTTCTTGCTGAGGTAAACATGGCCGTGGAACCTGATGAAGATCTTGATGAAGTCCGAAACATTCAACCTGGACTTGAGCTCCTCACGGCTGGAGGGAAGAGAGGAGAACACTGCCTGCCTCAATCTCAGCAACAGGAAAATCACCACATTAAAAGGCAGACAGGTAGCTACAGGTAGGCTGCTTGTCTGGATTAACAATGACATTTGAAATATAACCTGCATGTAAACCTAGCCAAAGCCAAGCCTGTTGCTAGGTGAGGTCAGGCGGTGTAAGGTGGTGTTGGGGAAAATCCATTACCTCTCCAGAGCTTTGGACAGGGCCTTCTGCAGGTTGGTGGAGGCAGCTGGGAAGGGGAACTTGACAGCAATGCTCCTGCAGTAGTAGAAGATGGTGGTCAGGTGGTCTCCCTTGGAGGAGGCCAGGATGGCCAGCTGGTTGTAGGGCTGCCCTGTAGGGACACCAGCACATTGGGTTAGTCTCAGCAACACTGGCCCAGTCACACCCACAGTAGAACACCTCCCAGACCCTCGTCTGCACAGATCCACCTGGCTAATAAAGACCAAACAATCTGCTACAATGAGACGGTCTAACACTGAAGGCAGCATAAAGCAGCATCACTGTAATCAGAAGACTGACCGTTGGATGGGACCAGTTGGGCAGCGTGTCTGTAGTAGGACTCTGCCTGGCTGGTTTGGTTGCGGTACCTCGCTGCAGCACAGACAGACTCTCAGTGAGAAGTTACACAGTACAGTGAGAAGTTAAACAGTAAGAACAGCTTATGGGTGAAGGGTTCAACTGCACGGCTGTTATCTACAGGACTCACCTATGTCCCCCAGGTGCACCAGGCAGTGCTGGCAGATGTAGGAACAGGAGCTGGGCTGCGGCTTGACGATGTCACCGCTGTTACTGGATTTGTTGCTGATGATGCCCAGCTGAGAGGAGCGCACACGGCAGGGCAGGTCCACGTTAAACACGGTGCACAACTCTTGCAGCAGCTGGGGGAGAGAGGGGATTGGTCACTTTAGATGCAATGTACCACAGGATTGGTCTCTTCAAAGAGCAGGGGCCTTCAAGGAACCAAACCGATCTAGTTGAAACACAAACAACTAGGTCTAAAAGAACAACGCTAAATATCTGAGTCCGTTGTCAGTGGACAGATACCATAAGTAGGTTAAAGATGCGATCTGCCATGCGTATGAACAGCACAGACACTTGGACATGAGATACTCTACAGACTTTTAAAAATACAACAGAAACAAGTGGTTGCAAGTGGACACAAGTAGGACTGCACAATTATGGCCAAAATGATACTCACGATTATTTGGGTCAATATTGAGATCATGATTACTCATTGATTTCAGGGACAACATATTTGTATTGCACTTTCACTTACATATTATCTTTGTCTTGTCTTTTTAGTCAAATATTATTTTCATTAAATTAAGACTGCTCCTTAAAGTGCATCAGCTACTACAAGAAAAACATGCTTCAGGCTATGCAGAAAAGGCAATAACTGTGTTTGCAGGTTTTTGGCAAGTAACACCAGCCTGTCAACATTTTCTGGCTTGAGAGACAAAAGAGTAAGAGCAAGTTTAGGAAGCGCTGAGATTTCTTTGAGCGGAGTTGATACGGCATATTGCAGTCAACCATCTCCATTTTTTGTGGGAAGCCAAAAATCGGGATCAATATTCAATTAACTGTGTGTTCAGGATCTGCAGGTACTGTGACTAGATGATCTGCCAACTTCATGTTGGAAAGCAATGTAAATATATAACATCTAATGAGTTATTATCTATTGGTGGGATTACCTGTGTGTAGAAGCCACTGGCTGCCTCTAGGAACAGAGAAAGGTTGGCCTGAACCTCGCTGCGGTTGGGGTTGGCCCGGTTTTTAGCCTGACTCTGCAGTGTGGTGATCTGGTTCTTAAAAGCATGGTTCCACCTGGAGTGAGACACTAAAAGGTTAACTATGTCCTTCTACAGAGCAGAAAACACCTCCATCTTGTTTCTGAAAGCTGTCTTGTTTTGTTAACATTTTATGGCTGTAGCTGCATAATGGTTTTCAACAGGATTTTCTATGATGGCGAGGCAGAGAGCAGTGCGTGTTACCATGGTAGCATTTGCAAAACCGCATCACTTTGTGTGTGCCAATGTACATTTCCACAAGCTAAAATAGCAAATCCAAGAGGTTACATGTTACAGTATGCTTTGATATTTACAGCATTGAGATATGCTTTGATCCAAAGTGACTTAGTACATTTGTCAATAACTGAAAAAGTCATGCACCAGTCATCATAAGAAAACATTCTGTTATAATAATAATAATAATAATAATAATAATAATAATTACAGCAGGATGTCATTAGAGCTAACTTTAGATGTTCTACTTAACAGTTATTTAACCAGGCAAATCAGTTATGAACAGGTTCTTATTTTCAACCACAGAGAATGTCCCCTCTTGAGGAACCGGGACACAAGGGGAAAAAGAGGTACAAAAATAAATAAACGTGGACAAACAGCTGACTGAGATATAATACCTGAAAAGGTATCATTACCTTTTAAGAAAAACAAACAGTACACACAGTACACACAGTGACAACACCACCCAGTTGTGCCATTAAGGCAGATGCTACAAGCACCATAATAAAACAACTAACCAAAGTTTAGCTTCAAAACATAGATGACCTACTGGTATTTACATACCATTCAATCCTGAAAAAAATTGCTTACAAAAGAGCAAAGCACTTACATTTTCCCAGGTTAATTTCACAGGGACATCAAAACCCAGTTTAATCTAACAAGGTGACTGCCATACATGCCCCCTGTAGTGTGTATCAGTGTGTGTACTATGTAGGTACTATTGTGTTGTAAGACTCACAGGTCCTGTTCAACCTTCTTGTCCAGCGCATACTCCAGATCAGTGACCAGCATTTTCTGGTAGAGATCCTGCAGGGCCTGTCGAGATGTCCACACCTCCGCTGGGCCCAACTTCACATCTGACCAGGACACATTATACTGTATGTTATATACATATTACAACAAACACATTGCATTTACATTAAGGGAACTATTCACCAATAGGTCAACATACTGAATATTTCTAAACAACAGAAGAATATGAGTGTTTAAAATAGAAAACTAGATGTAAAGATGCAGACCCACCTGTCATGTCTGCCTTTAGGGCCTCTGCCTGTCTGCTCACATGAAAACAGAACAGTAAAGTTGACATTTGTCATTCATTAAAGAACGTTACTGTAAATAAATAAAATAAAATAAATGAACTGTCACATTTGTTGAATTGGAGCACGCTAACTTGTCGCTTATATGCTTATTTCAACTATCAGCCAATATTAAGCATGACTGTCTGGCAATGACTGTAGTTCAATTACACCATTGTAGGTAAATAGAAAGTGCGACTGAGGTCATACCAACTATCCACAGACCAAACTGTAATATAACAGCATACATCAGACACAGCACGCAGCTAGCCAACATACACACAAGGTTTACTGTACAGTAGCTTTATTTATTTGTATTAACTTCAGCCTTTCTGCCTGGTTCAGATTACTGTACATAAAGTTAAACTGTTGACATATCCTGGAATACACAGCTGGCAAATGCTACTGTTACTGTAACCTGACACACAAGAACAACAGTTAGCCTAACTACAGTACTGTAACCGTACTGTACCTGGCAGCAAGGTAACAAATCGTTACATGGTTGGGATAAAAGCAGTTCGTCTTCTTTATTAGAACACTTTACCAACAGCATCAGTTTAATCTACTACTACAATTTATAACCAGATCGGTCGCTATGAAGATTTAATAAACGTGACCGTGGTTCTGTGTTGTGCTAACTAGCAATAAAGCTAACTAGCGATATAGGTATCTTATTTCCAGAATAATTAAATGAAACATAAGATAAACACATCAAATAAATAAAAAACGATAGTTAGGTAAATGCACAAAATGAATATACAATGTAATTACAATAAAGAATATCACGATTGAAATAATATGAAATTATGTTATGCTAACAACAGCAATATAGCTAACAGGTCCAGTAACGTACTGTTAACTAGCTAACCTAAGCAAGCGAGGGAATCACATAATTAGCTCTCGTTGATTGATCAACTCCAACGAAACAATGGAATAGGAAAATACATCTTGCTTTTTGTTAAAATGTACCGTAAATATTGGGCGCAGAGGTTCATCCTGCCTGATCGGCGGTGTTTTACAGAACGACTGGATCCACCGCCATCTTGCTCTTGTGTGGCAACGTCACAGTGACAGTTTCACAACACACCCCCTACTGGCGGGCTAAGCTATGTCATGGTCCGCCGCTGTGGTCTGGATTTAAGGTTTGTGAGTGCGGCTTCTATAAACTGTCACGTTGCACCCAGCGATGTTATTGTTGGTTGGGCAACAAACAACATTGTGCTTTTCCTAATTATTGTATGTAAACAAGAACGTACGGTGACAAAATGAATAGGCACCGATTACAACATTTGTGTAGGGGGCCAAGGCCGCTTCTGAAAATAATTCAATTCCGTGATATGTTGAAAAACCCATAATAAAATTATGAACTAGAGAGTAAATTGTTTTGGCTTGGATCATCAGTAGACAGCAGCTGTATGATGAACTAGGATATGAATAGCAGATGCAATGAAACGTTTTTTATTAGATGTGCAGATTATTCCTCTTGATGGGCAATTCCTACTTTCAACCAGCTAATTTCTGGTGTGAAGAGAATAGCCTATACAATCTGTAAATTATTGTCTTTGAAATTAAACGAAGCTGCCCTATAATCCAACTATTTAGTCAGGTCTAGACCAGTCTAATGTTAAAGTCTAAACGATACTGAAGTTATATTGTCTGTCTGTCCATCTGTCCGTCTGTCTACATCTCTGTCTACCTCTTTAATGTGCCGTGCCCGTGCGTGATGACGTTCAGACTGACGCACAGTTCTAGATTCTGCTGCAGCACCGTGAGCCTCGCCTGTCTAAGCATCCAACTCATAGACCAGAAGGCAGACCAGAACTATCATTCAAAGCGACAAGATTCGAAACGACTATTCGCGTCAGGATGACAGAAACCTCCAAAACGCACGTTATTCTGCTGTCGTGCGGGAGCTTCAACCCGATCACCAAAGGACACATACACATGTTCGGTAAGGATGGAGGAATAAGGCGGAGGTGACAGGGGAAATGTATGGAGAGGTTGATGGGTGGATGGATGGATGGTGGAGCAGGAGTCGAGATAACAGCCCTGTTGTGGCCGGGGGATTGTTGATCGCTGATAATGGGTGGTGTTGTGATGCTGAAATGGGACTCGTGACGTCAGAACCGAGCGGATGCAGTGTTCATATTTCATACATTACAATTACCAACTGCAGTTTATTTCGGAACTCTGGGTTGTTACGCAGTGTGACAGCTCCAGTCTTTCTGAAAAGGCCTACTGCCTTGCTCTATAGCTGCGTCACTCGTGGATGCGAAATAATCGTCCCAGTTTTGGTTGTCTTGGTAACGCATCTGAATAAAAATTGGAATTGCTAAGAATATGAACTGATAACAATTAAGAAAGTGAGAAAGACAGAAAGAAAGAAAGGAACATAGAAAGAAAATTAATGCTTTATTTATGAGTAATTAATATGTGGGTATCACATTACATGATATTTGGATGTAAACACCAAGTCAGTTATTAAAATATACAGACTACATGTGTTAGAGACTGCAGCAGTGACCTATTTACATCTTCTTCCACCTCTCCATCACTCCCACTGGCTTTCTCTTTCGCCTTTACCTACTCCCTCTTTCTCTTTCTGGGTTGCACACTGTACAGTAATTTTGTTGCATTAATCTCGCTCTCTGCTCTCTCTCTCTCTCTCTCTCTCTCTCTCTCTCTCTCTCTCTCTCTCTCTCTCTCTCTCTCTCTCTCTCTCT
>JAODUG010053037.1:0-11916 GCA_027564795.1 Aphredoderus sayanus
CATGTTTCATCAACACAGATATACTGTATATTTTTCACTCACCTCATTAATGAGCTCTGAATTGTACACCAATTCTTGATTAGGAGACAGACTGTGTTCCTTTTTCCTAAGATAAACATACAAATGAATAAGTGTTCATAAAAACCCAAAATCCTGCAGCAGTTTATGGTTTGAAACGCAGCAGTAGGGGCAGTAGGGGCAGCAGTGGCGTGGTGGATATAGAGTGGGGTGACAGGTGGACAAAAAGGTTTGAACCCCGCTGCCTCCTGGTAACCTGACACACCAGAAGGCTGTTAAACAAACAGAACTTAGTTCTATGCGCACAACCATCTGGGGAGCCGTCAATCGAAACTGTATTAAAAGGGCAGGCACTTAAAAAAAATATTTGGCAGGTGATTGGTCACATGTTAGGTTTAATGGACAGAATTGAAACGAATGCTGGCAGACTTGATTCTCGCGGCAAAGTCAAACTGAAGTTCATAAGATCAGGATGGTCTCGCAAGGCTAGCCTCCTGGTGTCCCTGAGCAAGACTACTAACCCTAATTGCTCCAGGTGGTTGGATGTCTGTATGAATAGGTGAATGTGAAGCAATCCGGTATAACGTTTTGAGTGGCTGTAGGTTAGAAAAGTGCTATATAAATGCAGTCCATGTATATAAATGCAGTCCATTTACCATTTAAGGGTACTAGAGAGTTGTGTTGAGTTTCAAGCCGAAGCATCAATAATGTTTAGGTAAACGTGGTTTTGTTTCAAAGGCTAATTCTGACACAAATGTGGAATGTACCTATAGAATACAACATAAAAATACCATAGGTTTCGCCCTCGCAGACAGGAACACCTAATGTTCAATAAGTGCTCACCTCCAAGAGATTATCTGCAGTACACCACACAGAAGCATCATTACAGCGGCTCCCATGGCACAACCAATCAACAGAGAGAAGGTATGGTAGCCTGTATTATCAGAACAGTGACGGCAGTCATAATACAAACTTAACTGACCAGTAGTCGATATACAGTTGGCTAATTATACATCTGAGGTTGAAAGCAGGTGGACCTACAGGTAGACTATGCTGTTTTGTGAAGGTGCTAATGTCACCACTGCACAAGCTGTATACAATTCCCACTCAACAAGTCAACTGACAAATTGTCAATCAACTCAAACAACTCTATGGGTGTACAGCGACATTAATGCTACATATATTCATTCTCTATACCTAGTTGGATCTCACTGGATGACACGTTGAACGCCCAACTGTCAAACCCCTCAGAGTTGCTGCTGTGGCAGACAAGGGTGGGCGTGTCTTCAGCTGGCAGATACAACGTGATCACGCTCCTCACGCCTGTACTGCCCACAGCCTCCTCTCTGACTGGGATGGCAGCAGAGTGATTGACAGGTTTCCCAGCCAATTCCCACACCACCGAGGGAGGTGGGTTGCCGTGACTCTCGCAGGAACACTTGGTCCTGGATAAAATCTTGATGCAACGCGAGGGAGGTATAATCTCAGCAGCAACTAAAAAGCCATCAAAAAGTGTTATACAGTATTAATATTATTGCAATTTTTAATTATGGAAAAATACATTATGAAATATCAGTGCTTCAAAGGCATATTGGCAGGTCAGGGAGTGTTGTTTTTTGTTAATGTAGTTGCAGAAATGGCTTGACTTGGTATTGCGATGTGGCAGATAACTACTGTAAATAAGCAGTTTTTCTATGCTAGTATATTTCCTTCCAGTGTACACAAGTAATAGTTGTACTGGCAAATCCAAGGTTATGTTACACTATTTTACCATAAAATAGTTAAATAAGGGATGAGCCTGCTGTACAGCATATACGCATTGTTATCAGTCCACACAATCTGGCATTGACCTTGACAAGGCAATTGCATTACAATTTCAGCACAGCTTACATACATGTAACATCAACACTGATAGGCTCTGAGGCTTCCGCTCCATGTTCATTGTGAGCTTCACAGTAATACTTGTCACTCAAACGTTTGCTGGCATTGAAGGTGAAGTCCTTTCCAGACCCTACAGCCTCCTGCTTCCCTCCCCACACCCTGTACCAGGTATAGTTCTGCACGGCTGGATTGGCGATGCAGCTGCAGCTCAGAGTCACAGAGCTGCCGTGTGGCACCGGGCCTGAGCCATCAGCTGACACAGATGTGTTTTTAGGGGGGTCTGAAATAAAATGTATTTGTGTTTACTAATCTAATATCTCTCTCTCTCTCTCTCGCTCCCTCACTCTCTCTATAGCTGGCCAGCAAAATAGACGAGAAGATAGAGTTTATCTTCTTTGTGTATACTGTATCACTGCTATGATTGGAACAAACTAACATCTTGATAAGGACACTGAAATGTCAAAAGACAACAAACATCTATATATACTCTAAGTTAACACAGCAGCACACATAAGGATGTACAGTATACAATAGACCTCAAGTCAAGTTGGTCTATTGATAAAACACAGATCAGAAGTTGTCATGGAAGAGGACAACAGCATTACTGTCTCGCCCAGACACTGTTGTGTTACTGTAGCTGCCGTTAACAGTTTTATGGCTCCAAACCGTGTGGTGTTAACCACAGCTGGACTTGTGTAACTATCACACCACATAAGGCCATAGTCATTGACTGACCACCTAGAAATATACAGTATTTGCTTATCTGACTATCCATCAATGACGCAACTGAGAAAGCGCTTACATTGAATGTCCAGAAGAACAGCAGTTGATTTTTTCTTTCCTAGGTCATTCTTTGCTATACAGAAGTACTCTCCGCTGTGGGCATGGTTGGCATTGTCTATGCGATATGTCCGTCCAGATTCTTCAGTGTCATAGCTGCTGCCATCCTTCATTTTGTACCAGGTGTAGTTTGTCACGGCAGGGTTGGCGTGGCTAGCACAGGTCAGGATCAGAGAGCTTCCCTCTAGAATAGGACCAGTAGGGCTGATGGTAACTGCAGTTGTCTTAGGTGGAACTTGGGAAATGTATACAAAAGACACAAGACATCAAACACAAGGTCCAGTTAGTAACATAATACACACCAATCAATTACATTAACCCTCCCACTGTCCTCCGGGTCAAACTGACCCAACGCACTGCCTTGTCGCACCAGCAGAAGGCGCCAACCACAGCACAGACATATGATGTGAAAGCAGACAACAGCGGGGGGGTTAAGAAATATGACTTTCCACTTAAATGTGCATTGCCGATTTGTGTCCGAATTTAACCCAAGCAATACAAGAATGATGGAGGCGTAACTGCGCGTGTATCATTTTATTCCATTACATCTGTGCATACTTACATTGCACATCTATCTGGATGACAGATGAATTCTGGGTCCCAAGGTGGTTTCTGGCTTCACAGTAAAATCGTTTTTTGTCCTCTGAGACTACAATACTTAATAGCTTTCTGTAACCAACTGTGAAGACCTTATCACCGTTTACTTGGTACCAGGTGTAGTCATACACAGTTGGGTTAGCCATGCTGGTACAGGTCAGTGACACAAAAGAGCCCTCTTGCACTGAACCGGGGGAACTAGACGACGTATTAATGGGAGGATCTGAAAGAGATGATTGATAGATATATTTATTTTGTGCAGAGATGGGTCCATAATGTATTTTTACACTTGATATCACTTGTCATATCAAAACAGGTAGAAATTATCTCACACATAACATTGATGGTGACTATTTGTTCAAATGAAAGGTCTCCGTGGCCATCTTGCCGTTTGTACAGAGCAGAGCAGGTGACGCTCATGCCGTTGTGAAGGTGAGAAGCGGTAAAGTTCATGACAGAGGTCATGATGTTAGGTCCCAGTGTCTCCACTGCATCACCAAGAGAGGGAGTCCAAGTCAGATTTGGGGGCAAAATGGGACAAGGGGACAGGGCAGAGCAGCTCAAAGTCACAAAGGTACCCGCCTCTACCACAACTGTTGATGGTGTTACAGTAGGCGTAGGCAGTGAATCTGAAGAGCAAAGTAATGACAAATGATTCCATGCACGATGCGTCCAAGGCAAGAACAATTCAATTTGCTATAGCAGTATGTATATAATAACAGCATAAATAAATGACTTCAGTGAGAAAAACCTTTTGATTTGATGTGAACACTTGCTGTGTAGCTGAACTTCAGTCCTTCGTCACAATCAATCCTGAAGTAATAGTTGTTATAATCATTGGAAGTAAGGTTATAAAGGACCGTGGTACAGTCCCTATCATATAAGTTCCCAATTAGGTTTCCTTGAAGGATGTTCAGCTTTGCATTTTCTCCAGTGAGATTGGAATTAAATACTGTTGTGCGACTGGGGCCTCTTCTCCATATGGCTTTGCACGAAGCACCAAGCTGATAGACTGAGGGAAAGTTAAAACTGCATGGAATGTTCACGCATGATCCACTAAGGGCATCGATACTTGTAGGCATGAAGACCAACCATTTTTGGCATAAGGTACCTGGAAAATACATAGAAATACATGAAAATATCAGTATAAGTTTAAAATGCATAATGCATGTGCCACCAATATCTTATGTAAGCCTGTGCCTTTCAAGTACTTAACTAAAACAAACACTTTAATAGGGATACTCTACAATATAATAATAAAAATATAAATTCCCTAAAAATTATTTTTATTTAAGTAAAAATTTATATTTATAAAAAACCTACCTTGGATCAAAGAGAATAGTAGTAAAACTGCAACAACAGTCATAATTTTTTGTCTGATGTAGTTAATCTGAAAGTACATAAACCAAATATAATTAAAACGTTAATATAATATTTTAATGTACTTACAGTATATTGCCAGGTCAATGAACATTAACAGAAAACTGGCTTACTGCATATATAATTGTTTTACATGAAACAAGAGTACTTCTGTCTGGTACAGTATAGCCTAAAATGGTTATTCACTGACAAAATTATAATTCAAAGAATATTAAGCACAAAACTAATTTATTTTTACATACCGTAATTGTCAAATTAAATAGTGAACATTTCTACAGTTTATATTTACATGTGTAGCATACCGGTAATGTCTATTTAGATTAGCAAAGCATTTGGGAAAATGAAAAGGCTTTTTACCAACTTTGATACAGTAAATCATCTGTTCCAATCCAGTCTCAGTTGTGCACATACGGTTGTGCCAAGCCCTTTCTGACAGACAATACCGTGGTCAAACATTCTAGGCTAGGGGATTGGAGCTCACGCAAGAAGGGAAGTTTTTGTTAAAGAAATAAAGGAAAAGGCAACAGCTAATTTAAAATAGCTTTCCAGGGCACCCACAGGGAATATATTTAATGTCATATTTTAGTTATATCAGTTACCTGACTTATATTATGGAAAACAATAAACAATAAAATGCACTATACTGTTATTTTTAATAAAACATTTCAGTGTATCGTTATGAAATACCAAAGGAAGGAAATGAGCTCAACTTTCACATCAAGCACAATTTCTAAGAACATATTACAAAAAGAAAACATACATCATACTGTAGTATCATGGACTAATTCGCCTATTTAAATCAAATTATAATATTATGAAGTTATTTGTGTTATTTATGTGTAAAACGTATAGTCATACGTCATTAGACACGTTTGGGAACTGATGTAAGAATACCAGCTGAAACTGGTATGATTGAGTCAGATTGTTTAGCAATTTAAGTGAGGTAAACGATGTGGATGTCCTTAAAAAAAACAATATACCTTAAAATATATCGTTATATTGAGCTGTAATTGTATCAGTAGGAAATCGCACATTAAGTGTAATGCACTCTTGTAATATACTGCACTGTATTATGTAATCTATATAATCGTACAAGTAGCATGGCAACTGTATTGAATACAAAAAATACTAACCATCAATGTGAAATACCTTTTATTTTGCAGTCATGACAGCATTTATTTTCATTCATTTTACATATTTGTAATAACTTAAATAATGACAGTTGTAATTATTTGTATTTACAAATAAAAAGGAATAAAAAATATTAAAACTCGTAGTGTATACTGGTCCTGTAATACTTAAATATGACCAGAAGGGGGAGACCAAACCCAAAAAAACGTATGCAGTCCTTCAGTAACAATTGCTTCTATTCTATATGAACATCCTTTAGTAAGAGTTAATCCGTTGTAGTTATATCCACAGCAGCAAATGTTTTGACTGTAATTGCATCCACACCAGCGCATGGTCTGACTGTAAAGTCTTTTGGTTATCTACCAATCCATTTCCCTGAGATAGGGAATACCAGTGACAAGCAGGTCCTAGTTTGTAGATCATTTTGTAGCGCATACAGTCACACACGAGGTCAGTAACGGCTGTGCTCATCTGTTGCAGTGACAATGACGTCCATCCAAATCCTCATGGATTCTGCATTGGGCGCCACCAAGAAAAATAGCCGCTCGTAAGTCTTCACACAGAAGGTCAGACTAGGCCGTGGAGACTGAGGAACACAAGGAGATTAAAGTCAATTATAAAGTTGAATGGATAGAGCCTTGTCTGGGTAATCATGGCATGAATTTGAGATATCTCATGCTAGATTAAAACAATTCAACTAGGACGGTAACAGTAAGTAAGTCTCTTTGGATAAAGCTAAATGACCCAACTCTAACTGTAATGCTTGAACATCGGGTGGATACTCTGTAACTTTTTAAAATGTACTGAATACTCACACTAGTGGCTGTCCGTAAATGGTCGTAGTAAACTTCCTCTATGGCCTGGAAGTAGATCACGCCCTTTAATTTCCTCTCATCACAGTCTGCAGTAGAGGCGAGACAATGTGCTTCATTAAAAACATTCACCGTAAAAGTGCATATAGGTTTGTTTCTGTTATTCCCCTTGTGTTCAGTAGAGGGTGCTGAGAGCTGAGCGTCTAGCACTCCTCTCCACCCTTTCCCACACATGATATTGCACCTCTCTACCCTACCCCGAAAGCAATGTCCATTTCTGATGTACATGTTTGACCTGGGACACACGCACAGACACGCATCTCTCTCTCCCGTCTAACCTGTGTAGTAAGCTAGTCGCCTGTGGTCCATGTCAAACAGGAACCATCTCTTCCTCCAGGTTTTCACCCTGCCGCCCCGCTTGGTCAGAAAGCCGGCACAGCGTCGCGGGGTCATGCGCAGGCCCATGCAGCCAGCCACCCCGTGACCCAGTGACTCCACATGGGCCCGCAGGTCAAAGTTTGGAGAGAGGAACAGGGGCAGGCTGTGCTGCTGAGGAGACAGGAGAAGATGAGAGGATTTCCACCTACAGTACGTACTGCACTTCCCAATTAGTTCAGTCGGGTCAAATGCACAGACAATAAATCACTTAACGTTGTATTTAATTTAATATAGTTACATTGTTGAGACTGGGGTCTGAATTGCCTGATAACCTTCACAATGAATACTATTTCTATACTATTTAAATATATTATACGTTTTGATGGTGGTTATCAAAACTAATTGTAATACACTTTCAATCGTAAGTGGGCTTAAGGGGCTTCATAGACAATGTACATTTCTGATTCAAACTAAACAATATGAGTGTAATGGATGGACTGAAATGAGAAACAATGAGCATGTACCTGTGGAGAGATAGGGACAGATGCTTCCTGGTGTTCCGGTGGGTCTAGGCCGGGCAGGCGTGTCTTTGCTGGATGTAGTGGTTCTTTCCTGGGAGAGTTCTGCTCCGTCTGTGGTTTGTCATCCACCAACTGTCGTCTTTCTTCCTGGAAGTAAACATGTGTGACAGCACATTAGCGGCCACATACTGTAGATAAAGCAGCCAGATGTGAACACAAATAAGCATTTTCTATGTATTTTCACCAAATCTTATCTTATGCTGGTTTATGACTTTCCAAGACTTCTACCGCATATCATAGATGTATGATGAGATAGAATGGACCCCAATGAAAAGTGAAAAAAACATAATTTTGGGCTCATCAAATATGTTAGCATAAATTACCAAATATATCAGTGATACATTTAAGTTACATTTGAAGAGAGACCAAATACTTTTTAGAGTGGTGTAAAAACGATTTGTGTGTGGATGAAATGTGATTTTCTTGACTTGCATGAAGTCTGTTCTGCCATCTGCTGGCGGAACTGTGGATGGGTCATGTTGAGCAGTGTGGGTGTCAGTCAGCAGTGAGACAGCCTTGTCTAATGCAGTGCGTCACCGGTGATTAGTGATGCCAGCCAGTGATTCCCATGGGGGGTGACTCACCCTCTCTCTTAACAGCCTCTCTTTTTCTGCCTTTGCTTCTTTTAGTCTCTTCTCTATCTCCACAAGATCCAGCATACCGGGGCTATAAGAGGAAAGAGCCCTTTATCATATATGTGAATCATCAATAGCATCAAACTAGAATCACACCACTGGCAAGGTACAATTCACTCCTGGAGAAAAGGGTTGGATGGACCGGTTTCTAATACGAACCATTGTCTTGCTTATAAGGCATTAATTCACATAAGCAATGTGAAAGTTGTCATCAGTATAGTAAGCATCAGTATAGTCTGTATTTATTTATTGTTATTCACCCCACACAAAATACAATTCTCATCATACTGGATACAGTACTATACAGTACATTAAACAACTAGCAACTTACGGTACCTGGCAGCGCGAGAGCTGTTGGCACTGTTGCAGGGCGTGAGAAGACCGCCTCCATTGGTGTGGCTGGCTCTGTGGCCGTTACTGTGGCCGTTACTGAGTCTTTGGGTGGAGGGGGAGGAGGAAGAGGCATCCGGGCTCTGGCTGTCACTTTCTGTCCTCACCAACACTGATAGGATCATGAGAAAGTCAGACACATTGTAAAGTCCAACAGCAGTTTAACGAGAGTGGGGGGCTGGGTGCCTGGAGAAATAATTAGCTAACACTTTACACTCTATACTATTATTTATGACTACATCTGTAAGACCAGGAACAGCTGATATGTGACTGTGTTTATAGCAAAGGGAAACATTCCCCGCTACTGTTTCTACTGTACCTGTATTACAATTACACATGGAAAATGTGTAGGTGTAATGAAAACTGAAGGTAAAATAAAAGACACCTAATAAAACTAGCCTAATAACTGGGTACCAGTATGTTTAAAAAGGAAAACCAGGATGTTAGTGGAGTTTTTGTCAGATGGCACGGTGGCAAACAAAGACAACACAGATCTAAAACAGTGGAGTAGTATAAGAGTGGGAAACCTGACTGGCTCATCCTGTCTATACAGGTATATCCTGCTTTCACCCACAGCATTAACCTCTGATGACTATACTGGCACACCTTATATTCCACTGAAAGGGGAGGGAACTGAATAAACACACAGTCAAAATGACTATTGCAGAGAAGGCTCTATTGTTCCGTAATGTAGAGTTCTACCCAAGTGTACCGAAGAGGGTCACAATGGCAGGCCAGTCACAACGCACCTTGTACTGAAAGTGGCCGGTCACCGTGTTTGCTGTTGCGGTGAGAACTCCGTCTCCTCGGCAAGCTGGAAGATTCTTTGCATGGCTCCTGTGAACACAGTAACAGTGGAGGAGGTGGATGGAGAATAAGCCTCCATGTTGGTCATCTACAATCGTGTACACGGGCTGTATCCATGGTGACCAGTTCCATACCTTCGCTGTCTTGTGAATGGTCAAGGGGGAAAGTGACATCATGCAAGGGGCAGACCCAGTGATGTTCGACCAATCATTTAGCGGCTTCTTCTCCTTTCGAATCTAACAGAAATATGACAGAAATTGTATTTAGCTCTGTTTATTATGAGATCATTCCAAATCATTCTACATCTTAGAATACACACAAAGGATGATTTTACAGTTTTTGGAACATGGGAATAGTTTGACCCTGATATGACAATATCATGCAATGATGTTTACCATTAGAGATATCACTACTGTCTGTGCCATATACTATGGCACATTGAAGAAGTGGTCAGAATAGTTTTATGTGATTTTGGGAAGTCTTGTGAGACAGCCCACACGAGACGGTTATTCACATGATTCACAGGACTCCCCAAGGAAACATAGTGAAATATTATATATACACAGAATGTTACTGTAATAATTCAAATTACTGTAACAGAAGGTTTTGGCCCTATTGCTTACCTCAGCCATGAGACAGTGGGGTGTTTATCTCTACATTACATTTAAGGAAAGGCTACAGCTACAGACATACCACATCTGGCTGTGAAACAGAAATGTATTTCCACTTGTAGCTAGCGACCTAATAAGTTAAAGGAAATCTTTCCCTCGCTATCTTTCCCTACAACCCTCATTACTTCCCTCCCTCCCTGACTCACAAAACACATGAGCAACTCACACACAGAATGCAGCCTGCTACTGTATTTAACCCTTCTGTCTCTCTAATGGCTCCATGCTCTCTGGCTTACAATTAGCATTTAATTCACCCAATAATGCTGCATACACAAAGTATGAAGTAAGCACCTGTAAAGCTTTGACTAATCAAATAGCTTGGCTGTACAAATTCGGGAAAAACAAGTTTAGTTTGTTTGACAGTGCTACACACGCATTATACAAACTATAATGCATGTCACATATTATAGTATAGCATAATAATAATACACAGTATTTTTAGGCTACACAACACTCTTCTCTTAACTGACAGTCCTTCTAGCCGCTCCCCTCTCTCTCACACTCATCCTAAACACTCATGAACTAAACATAAAGGATCAGTCATGCAGAACACAGGAGGAGTTCAGTTTCATCTTACCTGCTGTTGCACAAGTTTTACACCAGCTTATCTTCTGCTTCCCCTCTCTGTCCCACGCATACTGGGTCACAATCACAGACAGAGCCTGGCAGTCAGGCAACCTCCTAACTCCTCCCTCATTCCCCTCCTTCTCTCCCTCTGGCTACTATCCCATCGCTCAGTCGGTTGTGCTGCTGTCCTGGTTGTATCTACTCCCTTCCCCTCTTCCGCTGCTATACTGCTGATGTCCTGGTTATAATCACGGTGCTCTACCCAGTCTCTAGAAGACATTGAGCTGGAAAACGTTAAACACAGCAATGGAACGAAGCAGATGGACAGACTGGCGCAGACACAATCAGAAATAGCTTGATTGATACACTGAGAGGCTCATCAATAGAAGAGAGAAAGAAAGTAAAAGTGTAAGCATTTCAAGGAAATTACAGCAGCAGAAAGAAAAAAGCATCAGTCACTTACTGTCACTTACCCTTTGAGTGGAATGGACTAATTCCCTCTTCTCTTTCCTCAAAGCACTCAGGTCCCGCTCTCTCTCTTTCTCCAGCTCCTTCAGCTGCCTCTCCAAATTCTGGACTCTCTCCTGAAAACAGGGCCAAATAATCGTGTGTGTAACATTTTATAGCGCATTAAAATACACGATTTAATACCAAAACCAACAGCAATTCACGGCAATTCATCTGCCCAGCTTGCTTGATGCTGCTGTTGGCGGTACACACACTCGTCCTCAAGCAAGCGGGTGTGGATTCGGGGAGATGCCATTCAAATCCATCTGATATTTGAAAGTCAATGAGAGGCTTAAGGGAAGGAACATGACAGCAGGGCTAGGCCATATTAATGTCAGCCAATTGGTTGTCAATAGATTGACACCAGGTCACAGCCTCATTATCGAGAAGAAGAGAGACGGGCAAGCAGGCAGGCAGGCAGACAGACAAAGAGCTAGTACACAATTATTTCCATGCATCCATTTAAAGCCAGTACCCTTAGGTAAAGAAAGGGGGAGGGGTAGAGGGAGGTATAGAAATGAGCTGTCAACTCTAGCGAGGTCAATGCAGCTGAGTCAACTCTCAAACAATCCTGTGTTTATTCCCTCTGCGGCCTCCCTCTAACATTCTCATTGTGCAATACGGAAACCGTCGAGAATCTGGATTTTTGCTAAAGTCTAGCAGAGTAGGTTACTGATGAGATATTTACACTCGCAACTACCATGTCAACCCTTCTTATGCC
>JAODUG010053048.1:0-15344 GCA_027564795.1 Aphredoderus sayanus
CTCTCTCTCTCTCTCTCTCTCTCTCTCTCTCCCCCTCCCTCCCTCCCTCTCTCTCTCTCTCTCTCTCCCTCCCTCTCTCCCTCCATCCCTCTCTCACGCTCTCCATCCCTCTCTCTCTCTCTCTCTCTCTCTCTCTCTCTCTGTCTTTCTCATTCCTCCTGTCCTCTCTGCGTTGCTGGCAGCAGGGTGAGATGCAGCCAGGGGAACTCATTCATGCCTAATATATGATGGCCTTTGCTGTGTCTACTCTGTGTAAATAAATCAATATAAGTTGTCATTCTCGGAACAGCTTGCGAGGGTCGGGGGCCAAGGTCAAAAAGGTAGGAAGAGAGACAGAGACAAAAGGAAGTGCCGAAAATGGAATGGCGAGGAGGAAAATAGGACAACAAAGAGGAAACTGCTACTTTAGAGCAAGGGACCCTGACATCCAAGCCAGCTCTATAGTGTGCGGAGTGATAGAGTGATAGAGTGCAGGAAGAGAGGGGTGAGGAAATATGTGCCTGAATGAAGACAGAATCAAGGAGAGATGTTGATTTCGGTGGAAGCCGTGATATAGACCGTGCCAGGAGTTAATGTACATGCACATCATTTTGAGTTTGTTAAAAATTGCTTTGTAAATGAAAGTGGATACTTCCTAATTTCTCACTCTAGCAATACTTATCCATCTGGTTGCAGCAATTTTGAAATAATTACGTTTATGTAACAGTTTCTGACATTTTTCTTCAATTTTTCATTATCTAGGTGGAGCAGAGCTAACGCGACCCCAATATTCATTGCTTAATTTTTCATTAACCCGCTGATTTGTCTGCCGTCGTAATTCTCCATAGACGTTGATCTCACTATACAGTAGTTGTGAAAAAAAAGCATCGCGTGTTAATGAGATAGCAATTACCCTCTGTTCACAGATTCGCTTGTCTTTGGGATCATAATACATTTTAGGCTAATAGATTTTGACACCCTCTGCAGTGAACTTGGTTATCATGCCCCATGAGCCTAAACATTAGCACATTTCTTACGGAAGGCACGGATAAAAGGATGGAATCAGTTTGGATTTGGGAACAACCATGTTGTTGACTCCCAGATGTACAGTATGCCGTTTTTCATTACAGCAAGACACCAAACATATTTTTACTAATTCTCTTCATCTTTGATTGAAGGTGTATACACCATCAGCAGGCTACTAGAATTATTGTTGCACTTACTGTTTTCCAAAATAAAGGCTTAACATTAAGCCGTTACACTGCAGTGTGTCACCCCCCATGTCCTTCTGAAGTGTGTAACATTAATGATGTAAAAATCTCCCAGAGCGTGGTAGTATTTTCTAGTTGTGATGAGAGCTTTAACTGCTAATTCCTTCCTGGTTTGTTGCAGTGAATGCAGTTTACTCTGATGTGTGCATGTCTTTGCAAGTTGGAAGTGAAATATGACTGAATATCTCATCAAACTGATGAAAAATCAACCAAGTCCTGGAATTTTTACAGCGTTACTGAGTTGTCCCAGTTTCCACCATATTTTATGTGGATTTGACAGTCAATCACCAGTATTCTAAACTGAATTGTGTTTAATTGGATTTGATCAATAATAAAGAATCTACACAGAATCCACACAGTTGGGTGAGATGGAGGTCCAGGTCAAAAATGGCTGCAAACCCCTTTAAATACACTATTTGGTCAAAATAAATAATGGAAAAGTTGAAGACTGAAGACTTTTGTGGGTGCTAGAGGTAAATATCCAGACCATCATAAATTGAGCATGGAATAACAGTTCAAAGAAGTTGAAGGAAACATTTAAACCATAGTTCATTTCATATTAAGCATGCACTCTGAATACATATCTCTGGTATATTTAAGAGATTAGCAATATGCTTGTCATTAAAAGATTAAGTAGATGAATAGTGCATACAGATGATTTGTATCCAAATGTCACGACAAGAGCCTCCTAATTTCAAACTTAATGAAAATTCAAGTCACTTGCTCCTGTGCGATTAGAAATCAGTTAAATTTGCTAAACTGATGAAAGATTCAACACATTAAGATGCAAATAGGCCTGCTGCATTTAAAAAAAAAAGAATCTTGATTTTGGTTCTCTCCTCCTCCTCCTCGCTTGTTCAATACAGCTTATTAGACACATCTTGCATGTCAAACTGTGTATCCAGCACAGCTTACATACCTACAGTACCTTGACTGAATAACAATTGTATGCCTAACAAGACAAAGAATACAGTACGGGTTTGTAGTGAATTGCCTAAGACTACGTATTATTTTTAAATATCTTACACATCTCCCAATTTTTTTTGTCTATTCTGTCATGGTTTCTACAGCAAAGGAATAAAAGTACCAATTCAAAGACCAATTCCAATGCTATTAAAAAAGGTTTGAATTCTCTGAGGTTTCAGTCATGCATTCAGTATCAAATTCAGATCTGCGTGTCATTGTTACTGCATTTCACAGAGCTTTAATGCTTTTTTTGTAAGTCTACACATTTTGCTTGTAAACGATAGAGCAATCCTCCCCTCATTTCAGAATGTCTTAATGCTGTCATTTATTTAAGGGTAACGTAACGTCACTTTAGATTTATATCAACCCCAATTTTATCACATGTCCACTTTTCCCCCAAATCATCTGCCAAAGCGTGTGATTCGACAATCACCCTGTGAAACAGTTGGTTTGTCCCATTCTGCCATGCTGTTCAATCCATTTTGTGGGTTCTTTTTCACTCACTTTGATTGACAGGAACAAGGAATGGTAGAATGTATAGCAGGATAAAGAGTGCCTCACAGCTAAACCATTTCAAGGAAAACCACTTCAAAAGAACTAGACATGAAGCCTCTAGGCCTGTTAATATTGCGGGAGGATGACAAGTTAAAAAGCAGAGATACAGTATTAGACAAGTAGGAGGGCACTAGCACATAAAACATTCCCATGGGGATTTAATATTGAGAGCATGCACACCTACAGTAATGTGTGTATTTCAGGCCTTTCAGCTTATTAGAAAAGTGTTGTAGTAACACTGCACTGGTACATATGACATGATAACATTATGAGGACATAATAGAGATCTCACAGAAGTTGGCATAATGCCTTTATTTAGGCCCTGACTTCTGTAGTTTGCAGTGAGAACATTTTGAAATAATGGGGGAAAGCCAGAATACATGTAACACTTTTCTGCAAATAGACACCTCATTTGTAACATAAAAGGAATACATTTATGAAATCATTCAGTTGCAGGATATGTGATTGCTTGTTTCTTACCACTTAATACTAGGTGTTTACAAAAAGACAAGAGAAACAGAGAGTTAAGGACACAAATAGACACACATCAGGTTCCAATTCAATGTTCAGACAAAAATATGAAAGGAAAGTCGAGCATTGCAGTTTGTCAGGGCTCAGCAGTTATGAGGTGCAGACATGCTGCATGAAAGATTTAATTTCACTGAGTGCCCCAAGCATTGTAACTAATCCAGAAGCATGAAATACACTGCAGTTCTAGCCAGTCACGGACTTTCATTTTAACCAATCACTTCACCACCTCAACACTAGTTAACAACAACAACAGAACAAAGTCAAGCATAACTAACCACTATATACTGTTGATAATAAGCCAATGCTGCAGGCATAATGGGCAAGATAGGTGGTAGTATACAGTAGTCAGTGATTGCAAGCTCATGCTTTTTGTCAAATTCAATGAATATCTGCTCACTATCCACTCCCTGCCCATTCTGTACATGCTGAAAAAAGAATCACAGCCCTGGCTCTGTAAATAGGAACACAAACAGTGGTGCAGTCTACACCTCACAACAATATCCTAGCCATGACAATGCATTTCTAATGTGTTTGCAAAACGTTTTGGCCCACCACTGAAATGGACCCTTTTGGTGTGTTTAACAATGCGCATCCTAAGCAGCACTATTATGTTTACCTTACTTCATTTTCAGTTCCCAAAGTGATAGCGAGTTGATTAATGAATACAAACTTTGTGGTTTGTTTGAATTGGCACAAATTGAAAGCCCTTTAAGACAAGTATAATAACATTAATAACCAGGATAGATATCAGTGTCATCTGAATTGTATCAGCCTTTATCAACTGTAGATAGCTCTGTGTTCGGGACAGCTCTTATCAAACCACATGGTGAAAGCAAAGTTGTTGTAATGTTTTTGCACCAATAGATCCTGTGTCACATCGGGGTAGATTGAACCCAAATGCACTTTATGTTATTAAGGAAATTGTGAACTGTGATGGAGTGTCTGTGGGTTAAAGTACAGTACTGTATATGCCTGAAGCAAATGATAATTGATGTAATGGCTTGTCCCCAGATGCAGAACCAAGAATATTTAACTGTTTATTAGTTTGTCATCCACTAATTACCCTCTCTTTGTCTTTCAAATGTCGTCATATTACAAACCAGTAACTGAATATGCTGCATAAACATCCAAAACAATGAAGCTGAAAGTGAATACAACATACTCTAGTGTTCAGCATTTGCCACGAAACGCAAGTAAATTTTTGTCGTCTGGATTAAAATACAATCTACAACATTCTAGGTCATTGCCATACCCCTCTGGTGGATCAGTCATTGCTACTTGACATAAAGGCTTCACTGCTTGTGGTACTGTAGATGTATCTTGATGCAGTTAACTAGTGCTGTGTTTCAGACTTTACTCAAGTACAGGCTGGCTCTGCAAGACTTGGTGTCTAGGTGTGACATGTGCAAGGAAATGTCATCAGTTCACAAGTAATGGATCCTTTATGTCAAGCGGATCATTAGAGATCTCTTTGTATTGATTGATCATGGCATATAACCCATATGTGCTCATGCTGTTAACCAAAAACTCTTTCTATGAATTGCATTAATTCTCCATTCACTTCCATTGTACCTCTTCAAAAAGAAACTGCCTTTGTCATTAGTACTGTATAAATTATCAAGTCACTCATGTTTGTAAATTTGAACATACATTGAACATACATGAATTGTGATATTTACATCGAAAATAGTTTTTTGCTGCTATAGTAATGTTTAGAGAACATTTTAACACTACAACTACAGTACACGTTTGAATTACTTGAGGTATGTAAGAGTTCAGCAAAATATTAATTTATATATAATAATATATAATCTGTTGTCTTAATCTGTCTACTTAATGACCTATGATGGTTCAGCTCTGATAAACAATGTTATCTAATGTTATTAAATAATTGACCATTGTCTTCTACAGTATAAAGGAAATATTCAACCAATTAATTTGAGATTATTTGTATTGTACATGTATATTGTTACTATTATTCTGAGTTTATTATGAAGATTACGTGGTATGTGAAATTCTAGTTCTCATCCAGTCCTTCAAAACCTTGTTTTTTTAATGATCTTTTCGTTCAGCTGTAGCTGTGCAACTGCCTGAGAACAGCACCTTGATCCCCATATATCATAATCAGGATGTGTCAGGGGTTATTTAGATTACTGTACATTCTTATACTTTGTAACAATAACAGTGACTGGTGCTTTTCTATTTTTTTTTCTTTTTTTTTTCTGGCACTCACATTTTCAGAGAAGAAATCCATGGTTAAATTTGTTTAACTGTCGAACTGAAATTGTCAACTTCTAACATACAGTATATGCGTATTAGCAGAACATTATGTCTTTGCAGTGTCTGGCTATTTTAAATTGTCCGAGAACAACCTTACAGAATATGTCAAAGGGCCATTGAGAGGTGAAGTGAGAAATATTTGATGATACTCAACACTGTAGTTAGTCTAAGCTAAATTCTAAGCAGGCCACCTTCTTGGAACAATACTGTATTTCTCTTTAAATGTTAATAGTTGCAGCCAATTAAAATGTTTAAAGCATGACGTGGAACATTTTACATGCCTCGCCGCCCTTGAATTGTCCTTTTTGAGCACTTTCCCAAGGTCTCGCTGTTTTTGTCCTCAAGGATTCGGGGGAGTTAGATTATGGATGTGTTTGTGCAGAACGTGAGCTTGTGGAGCCCTATGAGACTGTATCTGTGATTAAGGGCAGACTGGACACGGTGGCATGATGCTTTGGCGCCACTTATAATATGCTTTACTGTGCGCAATAAAAGTACAGTAGCCTACTGTGGCAAGCCTACTGTCAGTTTGGATTACTTTCAGGTAGAGTAGCCTACGGTGTAGCGTGTGGTGTGGTGAGTACAGGCGCAGACGAGAGAGAGAAACATATAAGAAGTGATAAACGAGACAATGCGCGCGTTTTAATAAACATGCCACGGATTCCAACAGAGAGGTGGCGAAACAATCACAGTCAAAAGACACAGAAGCAATGGCCAACATATACACCCCCCACAGTCAAGGACAGGTGCAAGTGATCATCACGTTGATGAGAGTGTGATGGGAGTGTGGGGGATGGAAGGGCTGCAGGTCGGTGGCCATTATGCCAGCAAGGATGAAAGGGAAAGGCGGGTAGCTTTCCCAGTGGTAGCCCCGGGCGCTACATACAGCCAGTGGCACTTGTATTACATTATTTCCCAATGTGACATGCTGACAAATATATATATGTTCATGTTAAGAGTCCCAAATTAAAAAAAAATACTTCTTTTATGTATTTTAAAAGTTTACAAACAGTTTATATAATATAACATTTTCCACCTAAAGGTACCACAAAAGAATTGTGTATGTGACACTTGTGAATATACTGATACACTGCATCAAATACACTGATTTAGTTCCTGGATTGCAAGAACGTATTTTGCAGCCAGATACATCTCTGATGGATATACTAGGAAATGAATGCACACCTGTATATTGATTAGCCTTCTCCCCCTCCTCCCCTTAGATAGATGGAAACATTCACTGCCATTATCAAAGCCTTGTCACGTTGATTATACGGGCATGTTTAACATGAACGCCAGTCAGTGTCTGGCCAGATCTCCACATAACACACGGCTTGTCTAAGCAGCCGGGTCATTTGACCTCTGCTCCCACACCATTCATCAGCTTGACATATGCAGATGCCCTCCATATCAACAGGACCTTTTGTGACATCAGGGACTCTATATTTAACCTCTCCATAAGTCTTAATGAAAACGTCAGCCATAATAGATTTTAAGCTTCACCCTATTTACATATATTGTATTGTCGTCAAATCATAGTGCTTGCTACTAAAGTCTTTTGCTGTAAGCTAATACCATGTGTTTTATGTTCTATAAATTTAATTAAATATATAGTTTCGAATTCGCTAAGTGCAAAATACAATTTATATCTTTTCAATGTGCTCTGTTGATCTTTATGGCTTATTTTAATTACTATTCAAACTATTCTACTATTATTAGAGTATGTAATAATAATAATTGAACAATTCAGTGGAATCCCCATCATTATATTTAGAACATTATACCAGATAAAAATTAGGCTTATAATGTGGTCTTTTTGTGTTCGGCTTTAATAGAATCATTACCTTAAATAGTGATCTTGTCCTCAAATGAACATATTGTGAGACAATCTCACGGCGTAAAGAGAAAAATCATACCCAGAAAGGGGGTAAGAAAGCACATGATCACATTTACAATTGATGATTGGGCTTGCTTTTAGTGAATATTTATCCTAGAAATGATTATTGCAGTGGAGGTTTCAGATCTTTTGTTCTGTATATTCTTACATATTTTGAGATTTGCACAGTGAGTTTGAGTGAGTTTGTGGCTTGCCATGTCTTTATATTTTATCTATTCAAGCCAGCAATGGTTCTGACTTTTCTGTTACTGTGTTTGAGTTTTTCAAATTTCTCTAGGGATGTTATGTCTGGCATGTATAGTGTGAATTAATTTTCATCACAAGCTCTATTTGCTTACACTGGGAATAATGAACAATTACTCTACTGCTGCCTGCCTGCCGACTGTGGTCAAAATGAATGCTTAGGCCAACAGAGCAGAGACTTAACAAAGCCATAAGGGAGCATGTGACTTTTTATCTTTGTCTTTATCCAAGAATGGTAGGCTAGGAGAGTATTCACCTGTTAGAACTGAAGCACTGTGTTTCCTAAAGTGGCTATACGGCACTCTACAATGCATGTTGTGGTTATAGTGACTTGTGTGCTTGTTATTTGGCGCCGTTGATTGCCTGTCAGTCTCCATGCCCCTAGCTGTTCTTTGTCATTGCAGGCGTCAATTTGTCCCCTGTATCAACAGTGTCAGTGTCAGTCAGGGATGGCTTGCTACTGTAGTCATTTATCCTTCCATAGTTTTCCTTGTGGTTGAAATCAGTGTTAGAAACACATTGTTTTGGTTTGAAACTCTGAGCGTGACCCCCTCCCCCCCCCCTTGCAGGGTTGTGCAACGTTCAGGATTTAATTGACAATGCCTGGCCTATTAAATTCCAATTAAATTCATGAATTTCAAATGAGGTAACAAACAGGATGCAGAGTTGCAATTCACACTTCACTGTGATTGGCGCACTTGTGTGTCATTATAAGTAATCGTTATGCTAAATGTTTTTTATTTTAGTATTGCAAATGGAAATACTATTTTATTCTTAGTAATTATATCATTGACACCAAGGTTATTGCAATGCAAATTGGTGTACAGTATATGTATTTTATTGTGTGTGTGTGTGTGTGTGTGTGTGTGTGTGTGTGTGTGTGTGTGTGTGCACACATGTGCTGCATGGACATGCTCTGTTCTGGCAACGAGGTATTGAGGGCTTACTTTACTTCTGGGTCTTTTAACAGGGCTAATCCACAACTGCTGTTGATGTTGATGTTGAAAATGTTTTTTCCGTAGTTTTAGTTTTATGGCACCTGCTGGAATAAACTCCTTTCTGTGCTTTGTTCCCTCTGTTTTCTTTTTTTGTGGCCCTGAGGAGGAACTCTCTCAAGTAAGAAAACATTGTTCTGTCTGTCTTCTTTTTGTCACCCCCACATAGAAGAAGCTCAGTTGTTGTTCGTGTCCCTTGGTCACAGAGGCGCTATAGACCCAGCCGGTCTAATTGGAAATGAACCTTCTGCTGTCATAAATGTAGTTCAGAACACCATGTCCTTGGATAGTATTGAGTATGCATTTACTATATTGACACTGATGTGCCTTCATATATAGATCAGCATCACAAAGCCTATATAGGCCATATATATTTATACAATTCTATTTTACATTTTGAAACTGACATTTTGTTACTGTAATCATCCTATGATTTCACAGCACAAATGATACATGAAGTATTTTTCTTTTCCAGCTATTTGCACAACTGATTATGTTTCTAACAAGTAGACAGTCATCCAGTATATGAATATTTTTGTGAGATATATGACAGAATGAGAAATTATACACCAAAGATCCTAAAATTAGTTTTTCCCCAGATCTTTTTCTCTCTCTGACCTTTATCCTAATTTTCCCTGTCATGTTTTAGACTCCACAGGATGTATTTCACAAGTATTAGGCGTCTAGGAAGACAAGCCCTGAAACTTGTTAAATTTTTCCTTTCTGGACGGAGATAATTTTGACAGGAAATCCAAGAATATTCTTTTTTTAATTTCTTTGTAACTGGCACCGAAACAATGCTGTTCAATTCCTTTGTGCATTAATAATTCTTTTTGTACGTACTGAGATGCCGTCTTAGGAGCTTCTCTACTCTTTCATTCTTCTGTCCCTCAGTCAGTCCAGATTGGAATGAAATTGGAATTGAGTGTCATCTGGAAGTTGGCTTTCTCCCATTTTTGATGATAGCATTGGAAAGATGAAAGGGATGATGTAAAACTCCCCATTTCTGTCCTCTAGCTTTATGTTAACTACCACCCTTATTGCATATAAGCTACAATGCATATCTCAATGGTACAGAAACACAGGAGTCCAAACACACACACACGCACGCACGCACACACACACACACACAGACACACAAATTCCATCCGCTTATTCTATTTGTCATCTGGGCCATGCCCTAATAAAGCACACATACAGTAGGACAATAAGATGAAGGTCCTATGTGTGCTTTATTAGGGCAGAGATTAGTACACACATACAGTTTGTGCATATCACAGACACACACGCACACGCACACGCACGCACACACGCACACACACACACACATAATCACGAACATGCACTACACACATACACGCGTGCGTACACATGAACACAGAATTTCAGATGAGTTACTGACTTGAGCGTCTGGAATGCAGAATTCCTTTTTGGCAGCTTGCTAAATGGGACTGAGTAATAGCGTTAGGTTGCAGAAATGATACCCAGATCATTTAAATGTCCACAAAGCTGCTTTCAGTTAGGCTTAACCATCAAAGACAATACTCCCAGTTTGTATCATCTTCCATGAAAACCTTCCTGTGTCTCAAAAACACAAACGTCTCACAAGCACAAGCTTTGGATTTTTGGTAGCCTACAATTTGGTAAACTGGCTACTGTTAGGACATATTAGCATACACTAAATGTACCTGAGGGTCTTTACTTCACTCCAGAGGCATTCATATTTCATTCATTTTAACAGTATTTGGTTATGCAGTATACTGTAAGAGTTGATGCATTTCCTTTTTTCCATTTCTACACCTGAATGGGACATATTTGTTTATGGATATGCTGGTTCTGCAGATCCAAATTATCCAGCATTTCTGCCTCGTTCACACCTGTGTCCTATGCTATCAGATCACAATCGCCTCCAATTTAGCCTTGTACTGTACATCCTGTCCAGTCTCTCAAACACTGTACATGATGAAAAGAGAGATTAAATTAATTATGTAGTCGTCTGTAACACAGATGCAAAAATACAATTTATTGTGTTTATTTATTATTATTATTTATAATTGATTGAATGTTATCTTATTAATCCACACTCTTGGTGCAGAACAGTCTCTACCGAAACCAGATACAGTTTGACCTCTGCACATCACTCATGCACATATTGTGTGATAAATCTGTTTTGTCAACAGTGCCTTTTAAATGAATCAGGTTTGACTTCACATGACACATCACACATCGTTGATCCTGTATTATCTGTCAACTAAGTAGAGATCAATGGGATACTAATGACTTGAGACAAGATTTGCGGGAAAAGTATTTGAATCCAGCGATGATGTAGACAAAACATTAGCCCTTAGGCAGCCTCGGTGTGTTAGAGTGTGAGCTCAACACAGTGGTAATACTGGTCAGTGTCACTGTCTCCCACAGTGACCTATGTTGTGAGGCAAAGGGTCGCGATCTGTTCCATATCTCTTTCCACAGATGTTCTGCTGAATTGAGTCGTGGTGGCTTGGCAAGCCTCTGCATTAAGCTGCATTCATTGGCATGTTGAATACATGGCATGGCATCATTATCCAGAGGGAAATCTATTCATTCACAGATGGACTCTGCTGCCATGAAGAGATGAACCGAATCTTGACAGTGACATTCACAGACCATGTGGCACATATAGATATATTGACTTACTTCTACATCATGTTTGACATAAAAACACATTTCCTCCATGTTTGCAACTACTTATCAGCAACAAACAGTAAGGTATTCATCAGGCAATATGTTGTCTAATATTTTAAGCCTGGGACCAGTTGTATTCTCAATTATTTTGTTGCATCTTGCTAAAAGAAATAGAGATGTTCCTGAACACATACAGTACATGTCAAGGTGAACTTCCATTCTTTTATGGGTCTGTGAGCATCTGTGTAACACCCCGATCTGCATTTTGCTGGATGTGGTTTGGATGGGATGCTGAGACTCTTCCAGATTCTCAAAGGTCTCTTGAGCGTGAATTGCCAATTCTTGACAGTGAAACAAGTGAGCTTAAGGCACACTGTTTCACCCTACTCAAAGGCTTTTCCCCCCAGTTCTCTCACGTAGACAGCTGAAGTGGATTTATTTGAAATCACCTAAGGATGATGTTTCAGAGTGGGTGTTTTCTGTAGGCTGTACATTGTGTTACTGTTGCACGGAAGAGATGTTAAAATGTACAACTGCAGATTGTAATTTAAAATAAAAGGGCTCGAAAATAATTACTTTTATTTATTCCCTCTAGCAGAGCCCCCAGGGTGTAATTTCTTGTTGCATAACAGGTGTTTGATAACTGCCTTGCCTCTGGCTTTGACCCGATAAGTAATTTGTCTTTATATTTTACACCAGCTATCAATGTCGGCCTGTTTTTCATTTCTGTATTCTAGAAATACAATGTGGATATTTTGGGCCTGATGTATACTCATACTTTAGAGTTATATGATGCTCTCTCATTTCCTGCCCCAAGAAAATAAATAGTAATACACTGACCTGACCTTGTCAGCAAGATAAACACTAGGAAGTCCTTTTTGTGTATGCGTGCCCACGTGTGTGTGTGTGTGTGTGTGTGTGTGCGTGCGTGTGTGTTTTTGTGTGCAGTACTTGCTAATTACAAGTGACTTCAGCAAAATGGTCATGACTTATTTTATCAGACTATGTAGGGGAGGTGCATTTCAGTTTGAGTGGCCATTCAATATACTCCCCTCTGTCAGACAGCCATGTTGTCCAGGCGATGTTTCTTAATCCGTATTTTAGTTCCTTCAATGTTCTCAGGAGAGCTTAAGTGTTTTTCAATTATAATTAAATTATAAGCATTGTATGTAACCCAGCAAATATGTTCATTCTAATTAAAGTTTAAAACATGACATGAACTATAATTAAAGTGCTGTCCTGTTTTGAGTGTCCATCATGTATTTTCATGGATCACACAGACCTTCTGTGACTTAATGCACAACATTTAATTTTAAATCAGCATTTTCCCCCGTCTGTTGAAGTTTAAATTTGTCTATTCTTTGTGACAGGGAAGACTCTTTAGCAAGATGGCATTTAGTGAGCAAAGAGGTTTATATACAGAGAAAGAACACCTTCCTTTTGGCAATGTTCAAGGCCTATTATTTTACTCTTGCAAAAGTACACTTTGGACATTCCGCTACAGTTGGTACAGTATAGTTTTAAATGATTGATTTTTAACACTTGGGGGGCAATTCACAAAGTGAACTAAACCAGCATATACTGTTGTTATTGCTTATTTACAGCATTTTTGGTTACATGGAACTCGCTTTATATTATCCAAGCCTAGTTTCTATAGGAACTTATCCTTTTAGGCTACAGTAGTCTGCTCCCTTGCAGGCTAAAAGTTAAGCTTAGCATGGGAAGGGCTTACTGTACCACCATCAGCTCGCTTTATTTACCACAACGGTGTTGCCTTTTGTATTGTCAGTGTCATCCATAAGGAGGCTCCATAAGGCTCCATAAGCACTCGCTGCTCATCAGAAAAAGGCAGCCTCTCTCTCCTTGTCTATGTGCGACATATTGCCAGTGATCAATTGATGTTAGACAAATGTGTAATCAGGGCTGTTTAGATACCTTGTGCACACGCATCATAGGAACTTGTCTGAGCCTGATAGATTTGAGCCAAGTCGTTGATCCTGAGTTATGTGTGTGTGTAAAACATTAAACCTTGATTGCATGGTCACTCTTATTAAAGCTAGACTATTTTTTAAGCCTTGATATATATTAGCATGGTGTTACCAGACCCAAATTCTCTTTGTGAATAGGGTATGGATATGCTCCATTGGTGATTGTTCAGGCTTTGCCTCCTACTAGGCATAGACCTGGGTATCATTCTAAAACTATTGGATAGCCTTTAACCACTCAGTGCCACAACTGTTTGTTACACTACTACTGTACTGTACCTGTAAGAACCTCGGACTAGATAAGACATTGATGTCAAGCAAGTGTCTCTAAATGGTGGCAGAACTACATGAAGCGATAAAAGCAGACTGGTTAAAGGCTGCTCAATCGTTTCAAAATGAAGCAGCAAACACTTTCCAGTGGAATGTGTCCAGACCATATTCACAAAGTGAGTTTTGGGTCTTGTTACACCAGGCTACTATTTATCTTGATTCTGGTCTATTCATCTGGAAAAGCTGAATATATTTTTATTTCTATGGTATTTATTATTGTATAACCATGCATTTATTGTGTAAATTAAGCTACAGTCATTCAACCTTGCACAAAAAAGCCTTTTTTGTGCAATTATCTGCAAATAAGCATCATTTGGTTTGTTAGGGAAGGAATTAGGACATGTAAACAGTGCAGTCATTATAAAGACCACGTCCATTCCATCCCATAATCACTTCAACCAAACAGCTTGGGAAAATTCATGTGTATATTTTGTTTAGGCCAGTGTTTTGAAACTGTTTTTAGCTTCTGTACCCCATTTACAATTATATTCCAAACTGAGGACCCTTTTACTAGACCACAGCATTTTTCGATACAAGAAAATAACATAAATATAAGATTTGATGCCATAAAAGGAGTATTACCTTCTAAAGTGGACATTCCATGCCCTGCCATGCATGGATGGCAGTCAGTTTTTGGCAGGGGATCACCTTTTGGCATAACACCTGTTCGTGTCAGTTTTTATCAACAAGCCATGCTGAGGTTATGTAAACACAACACAACAGTCTAAATGAAGTTGCCTATTTCTAATCAGTTTAATGTTACTGTAAAATAACCTACATGAACCTAATGTAATTATTGTTATTTTATGTTCTATACTGACTGTCGTGCACATCCTAGATGACTCGAGTTGTGTTTATGCTACTGTAGCCTACCAGTTATAAAAAGCTAGATTTAGGTTGATTTGGTCATATGTAAATGTTGAACATTAGTTATACGTTAGCGTACTGGCGATAGACTTCAGTTCCTTGTAGCTTGTATAACCTATTTTTCTGAATGTTACAGTAGATGGCTATTGGCAGTCATATCCTCATAGGGGCGCTACAAAACAAACTGTGAGGAGCGCCTATGTAGAAAGCATGCACTTTTCTAATTCACCTGTTTCTCTGCCTGTTTTCTTTCTATGGCCATTACAAGACCGGGAAGTCTTGAAAGGCCCAGTATGCAAGTCCTCCGAGATATATCCCGGAAGCCCTCCTTCTTCAGTCAGACGGTTTCCCTGATCATTGGTGTTCACCACGATGCCTCTTGAGGCACCCAAGACCTTGAGACCACAGCTGTGGTCTCAAGCTTCAGCAATGTATGCTTTGAACATTGCTCATTCAGGTTCAATGCCCTCTACGGGGGTGCCAGAAAAGCTTTGCCGGACGTGTGAGTTGAAGATCTCAGGGGCTTCCTCCAGATGTTCCCATTTCACTCTCACCACCCGTTTGGGCTTAACTGTCCAGAGTCTTCCCCCACCCTTGACCAAACTCACTACCAGATGGTGATAAGTTGACAGCTCTGCTTCTCTCTTCATTTGAGTGTCCAGAACAGATCAGATGATACGATTACCAAATCCATCATCGACCTCTGGCCTAGGGTGCTCTGGTACCACGTACACTTATGAGCATCCTTATGTTCGAACATGGTATTTGTTATAGACAGTCC
>JAODUG010053059.1:0-15344 GCA_027564795.1 Aphredoderus sayanus
GAGAGAGAGAGAGAGAGAGAGAGAGAGAGAGATTGCCTTGTTAACATACTGTACAGCTCCTGATAAATCTTACTTCATCTCATTGTGTCCACACACCTTCTTGGCCAAACCAAGGAGATCTTTAGCATACTTTTCTTCAATGGATGCCCTAAAGACAGAAACATGTACTGTACATCAACTATACCAGTTTGCATACCCAGATAAAAGCATCTCTGATTTGTCATTTTGTCATAGGCTAACCCCAAACATCTGTAAGTAGACCTCTCTTAACTGCAGTACTAGCCTATTATGCCCCTATTCAGAAGTCCACCTCCAATAGAGAAGACCAAAATATATTTTGTATCGGTTGTATCTGTCATTGTCAAGGACTCTTGTTAACTTCAAATTAAAACATCACCTCTCTAATTAATGCCATAGCTCTGGCATCCCTCCATAGCTCTGCCCTACACAGCCTTAACTCCTTATGGAGTTACATGATATAAGTTCACAAGAACTTCCGGAAGAGGGAAATGGAAATGAGAATGCAAAACTAGATGCATGTTCTTATCAGTCTGTTTGATAACTGTTCCTATTCACTGTATAGTACTTTTCCACTGACCCTGCTTTACTACTTCAATACTCTTCAAATTGATTTCTTCATTTACTTCTTATCAGTAAAAGGAACAGCATGCACGACACACACACACACACACACACACTCGTGACCACAGGCCATAATTTCAAACACAATGAATCAACTATTTATCCAAAATGACTAAAGATTGTGTTCAAATATTTGTGCTGTCATGCAGCAGTAAGATCTAAGATAAGTGTCAAATCAACTTCCTGTTATGCATTATCCTGATGAATAAATTACAGAGACATTCAGTAATATCAAATTATAACTCGTACTTTTAATTTAACATGAGTTATATTTGTATTTGTTCAAGGAACAAACCTTCTGCACACAGGAATATAAAGTTATGTAATGTTATTTTATATACAGTACCTCGCCTTAATGAAATCCTCCACTTCTTTGCATGTCCTTTTGCCATCACCAAGGTGCTGGATGATAACATCATACCCTGCTGTGCAGGTCAGGTCAGAGTTCTGACAGTGAAATGAATTTTGTGAGATGTTTTTGTTGGACTGTTGTTAAGGATGTAGAGCATGTACTTTTTTCTGTCTTGTACAATATTACAACATGCCTTATGTAGAGGCTAAAAATCTGGTTTGAAATCCATTCTTTGGTTGTATCATTTACATTTACTATTACCATTTACAATCTGCTTGGCTCTGTCTAAATGTTCAAACTTGACAAAAGGTCAAACGTGGTGAATGTACAGTCAACAAAACATGTAGACCTGTTTCCCGTACAATTCTACAGTTAAGACATGCAATAGCAGCCAATCCACACTGTGAGTAAGGCCATACAGGTAGCACAGAGGATATTAAATTGGTGTTTTCACCTAACAACTCCCTATAATTTGCTTCTGCTGGATGGGGTGGGGGAAAGCTAAATGACTGTAACCACATTGGTGCCAAAATCATGGAGTTACGTTTATTTTAAATTTAGCATTTATGAATTGTGTTTTTGATTATATTTTTTGAAAAGGACATGTCATGCAGGTTAACAGAGAAATACACACCTCCAAAAGAATAATAGACTGCATTATATTTATACAGACAAATATAGATTTGTATTTCTTTAGAATAGTGTATGCATTGACTACAGTATTTTGGATAAACATTATGCCCCAAAGACCAAGATCAAGCGATCAAAGACCACCACACCTTAATTCAACTTAACATATGCCTACAGTATTTTGGCAAATGCTTTATAGCCAATATAAGTTTACCTACCCAGAAGTTGTCCTTGAAATGCAAGCTTTTCATAACGGAAAAAGTCAACGATAGAAGCTTTCTGTTATTGGTAACGATGTGAGCACCGAGCGAGCAGCTTAATATAAATGAACACAAATCTAAATTGCGGACACTCTAGAAAAGTGACGCGCCGCGGGTGTGGGTTAGTGTGTGCAGTGTGCAAATCCAACAATAACGAGATACTGTTTTATCTAATAGTGGATACTTTAGCTGTTTTATTCATTAGTCTCCTAGGACACTACTGCTTATACAGATCGGGGTTATATATTTTTATGACTTCATGATATACACACAAAGGCTATATACTTTAATGCTTCTTACGATTCTTTAGGCTATTGTCTTGTCTATTAAAGAGCACTAGTGCCCGCTATTGGTTACAAAAGCAACTGAGGTTGGCATTCTGACATTCTGGAAACAATATTTTAGAATGTATATTATGTTTATATGTTGTTTTGGTCAGTGGGTCAATATTTCATAATTCTAAAAAATATTTTCCAATGCTAAACTAAATTCCACATGTTCCACCTAATGGCAAACATAGCAACTGTATTTGAAATACAAATGATATACCTGTCGGCCTGTATTGAAGTGAGTGGCCAACATTATAATTTGTATAGAATTGCAGCCTGAGAACAAACAATAGAACAGTTCAGATGAAGGACACACACGCGCGCGCACACCCACCCACACACAAATACACAAGGATCAAACACTGACATTGATTACTGCGCCATAAGCAATTCTTGGCTATTTCACATAGACAACGCCCCTATTAGAAACAAGCCCCGTATACCCCAGGAAGTAGATACTGTAAAACGTAGGTCAATAAAGTACCCACAGGTGTAACTTACAGATCATGTGTCCTTTTGCCCTTCACAGGGCAGGGCATGCCTGGACATGTGTATGAGAGCTATGGGAGACAGTCTTTATTTTATGAATATCACAGGAATAAGATCTGATGGCATAATATTTGACTGTGCCCCAATTAATCAAGCAACCAACCAACAATAGAGTTACATGAACCAGTGTGAATAAATATGATGTTATATATTATCTTAATATACAGTAGCATAGTGTAACAAAATATGAAAGGGGTCTGCTTTTGGGTCATATGGAAAAGGAATGGAGCTACTGTATGAAATACTGTATCTTATCAGGCCCATTAGACCACAATCAGGGACAGATGATTTACTCTAAAGTTGTTATTCCCTTTTCTGTCAACACAAGAAGACCCACGTGGACTCAAGTGTTTTTGATAAGTGTCAGAACAACACACCTTGTTCTTCTCATGCCCTGTTATGCTCATATTTGACAAAACATGAGATTTATGTTTTACAGTGAACATGGTTAGAAAGAAAGGACATTCAATTGTGTGCAGTATACAGAGCATAAGCGTCTGTACATAATGATTATTAAATTATACAAAACATATACAGAAAATTACAGTTAAATTTTAATTATTGAATTTAGTTATATAGTATTATTTTTAATTGGCCACTAGAATAAGTCTCATTCTTCTGACATGTAAAGTATATGGCAAACAATGTGACGGGGCAAACACTGTTGTGAAATGCATGTTATGTTCCAGAAAGTGAATAACAGTGATTGTTATTGCAGATTCAAAAGGAGGGAACATACACCCGGTATACAAAGTAGTAGGTGGACCTTGGATTTTTAGATGGGGATTCCTTGACTAAGCATTACGTCACAGCTGAGTATATAAACCTACGCTACTATCATTAGTCCAAACCTGTTCCTTCTTGTCAATGCGTAACTACAGGGCTTCATAAACAACCAGCCTGTGCTTGTGTAGCCGTGTAGCCATAGAAAGGAGATTTCACTGTTCAGAACGAGAGAAAGCATACATTTAATGAGAATGTCTAGAGGAGGTGAGGTCTTTTAATGATTTACATTTTTTGCCATTATCTTTAATACTGTTTAAGTGTAATGTGTGAATTTAAGGCATGTAGTATTTAAATGTATTCTTCTCTTTTTAGATTCAGCCACAGTGGTGCACTGTGCACAAGAATTGCGTAAAGTTGGTGACGCCACTGACTGGAGATATAAACTTCTGAAAATATTGATGAAGAACTACAAGAAAGTTATTACAGTCAAATGAGACATAATTCAAACTGTCATGGAAATAGCCAAAATCATTCCAAACCTGGAATGCTGAATTCTGAACATTTCAGAAGGATGTCATGAAAAGAAGGAATACTATGGACCGTCCAGAACAGAGCTTGCAGCGAAGACAGATGTTGCTTGACCTGCAGATCTCTGAGAATCCTGCATCAAGGATAGAAATGTGGTCATCTATCAAGGACAATGAGGGTGCATGTTTCAGATGAAAACAGAGATGACACACTTGAAAGCTTGGTCTATCTTTTGCCTAAAATCATTTGACTAAATGCCTTCATTTGGAGTGTTTTCTATATGCACTGGACAAGGGCAGTTGGAACTGTTTCTTCAGTTGTTAATAAAAGCTGGGAAATGGTTATGGATGTGACATTACATTTGTAACATAAGAATTGAAGCAGAAGTTGATTTACCTACACAATGGGTCTTTCTTGGGTCCTGTTTAGACTTCACCAATTTTAGTAAATTAAAACAAATTGTTGTTATAAAGGAATAAGATGACAACACCAGACAGTGCTAAATTCAGGCACTTAAAGGATCCATATTTTATTTTGTGGGGTGATTTAAAAAAACATTCAGAAGTATAGATAGGAGAGGACATACCTTCTATGGATTTAATCTTTACTGTGTACATAAAATGACTGATAATTACATACAAGCTTTTCTTTTAGTGCTACATCATTAATCCCTTCACCAATTGCATGCATGTACATGTAAACAGTCTAGGACAGGTCTGAATACCTACAGGCATGAAAGAAAAGAAAAACTTACAGTATAGTAACAGGCGCTGCCAATAGATACACAGATCACACCATTCAGACTACATCAACACTGTAAATTCTGCAATTAGCCATGTGCGACAATATACAGACCCATATTTGTGAAATGATGAAAAATAAAATCATAACATTGCATTGAAATCATTTCTAGAAATAAAATATTCCCTATCCCAAATACATTCATAACCACTCACGGAGTAGTGTTTACAGTAACTTATAAATGCAGGTAAAAACAAAAAAAAAACTGTTGATTTAAACAGATATTTGTGTTTGCGTATTATTTTGAGTCGGTTACTTAAACCAAAACAATCCACCTAAATATTTAATAACTGACAAATAGCTGGTCAATGGACAGCTGTTTCAGTAGTCCACTACTGCACATTTTGAGCAACATCAATTTAAATGGAAGACTTGCCATGTCCTTATACTTAGAAAATGGCAAACCTAGGAGGATCAATATATTTGCTGAACTTCACTCGTAAAGAAAAAAAACAACAAAAAACACAACCCACCATCTCCTTTCAAGCATAAACCTGTTGGTTTCCACCACTTTCGATGCAGAAATGACAGCGGTATTGAGAATGTTGACAAAGTGAATCAGTGACAGTGTCATCCAAACAGAGTCTATTGGAGCACCCACCCTTAGCCCAGGGGCCTGCATTGCTTTTACCCATCCATCACTACCTACTGTAGCAGCCAAACCAGATAGTGATGCATCGGTGGAAGCAGGATAGCTATGGTTTTGTCAGGCCTCTCTTGCTTGGGCAAGAGTACAGAGGCCAGGCGCTGACTCAGGTCGTATATACATTAGTGACATATGTTGTTTCTTTATGGTAAAAGTCAATCTGGCCCGTCAAAATCTTCATATTCCTCACGACCCCAGGCTCCTTGCTTCCAGTCCTTCATTGTCATAAGACAGTGAACAGAATTCCCAGCTGTAATCTGGGACAGATGTTCATTCTCTTGTACACCTTACAGAGTGAAAGCAGCCGAATGTTTCTCAGTATCATAAATGTCTTCCACCCAGACAGTCAAATGATATCTGGTGAAGCCCACCACCAATTTGATAACATTGGGTTAACATGGTATACCTCTGAACGTCTTTGGGAACACGTGACATCCCAGCCAAGCAAAGTGTCTCATTACAGAAGTGGGTCAGCCCCCAGTCCAACCCCCCGGCACCCCCCCACCCCCCGCCCACCCCCAATCTGACAACACATCCGCTGTGCTCACTTAGTGAAGGCCGCCACCACAGCCCACATCAGTTCATTGGCGCTGGGCTTGGTGCTCTCCGTCTCCGGCTCAAGGTCTAGCAGGGTACGGACCCTCTTCATGCCCAGCTCAAACTGCTCGTCATGGAGGGGCGCAAAGGCGTTCTCCAGGACGTCAGACGAGTGGGCCAGCAGGATCAAGGACAGGACTCTCTTGTCCATGCGGTGTGGGTCATTGACCCACTTCTCCAACACCGAATCCTGGACCTTCTTGACGAGTCGCTGTATAGAATGATATTTGGTTTACATTAGACACCTTTGCTATACAAAAGGATGCTACTACTGCATGTACTGTTCAGGGCAAATGAGTTTCACCGGGAGGAGTTGGTGTAGGAAATGTAAACAACAATACAGGTAAACTGTAAACTATATATATATATATATATATATATATATATATATATATATATATATCCTTTTTTAAAGGCAAGATTATTTCCATAGTAATCTATACTGCATCCTCCCACTGATGTTTTCTATGAATTAATAAACGCGTATTACATTGGACTGTGAAAAGTGTTATATAAATAAAGTTGACTTATTTACTTAACCCTCCTGCTGTCCAATGGGTCAAAATGACCCGGTGCACTCGCCAGTAGCGGGCGCCAACCACAACACAAACACATGACATTCCGTGGTAGTCTGCTGAAATGCCTTAGGACAGCAGGAGGGTTTACAGGACCTTAATCTTAACCCTCTTATTCGCACGCAGTATATGCCTGACTGGATACTCAGTTGTATTAGTCTTCCACTGCATTGCTTCCTAAAAAAGTGCTTATGATCTGTCTGTGTTATTCTCAAATTACTGCAATTGGGGTTGTAAAGAATATTTAATGAAACACTACAACAATATGGTGTAAATTAACAACACAGACTACCAGCATAGAATATGTTTAACATTTCTTTGGCTGATATTAGCAATTAGCAAAGTTTATTATCACCCGGATGAAAATGTAACTGAAAAGCCGATTTTTAACCATCCTGCTTTCCTATGTGTTACAGTGACCCGCCAACCACAACACTGACCTATGGCAATTCGCGGTTGGCTCCCTCTGCTGGTAGTCTGCTGTACTCCTTAAGACAGCGGGAGGGTTTTAAATACCGGTACTGAACCTCCTGAGATCAGTCCAACTCACCTGTTTAATGGTACTATTTGTCAGTGGATGAGTGGTCATGTCAAAAAGCAGGAAGTTCTGTTTCTCTGTGGTGAGAACACCTTTCTCCACCAAGTTCTTGGCTAGACGTTCTCTGACATTTCGAAGCTGGTAGTGAAGCTTTAGAGGATTCCACGTCTCTCCTGGTGAAAAAGACATTTAACAATACAGCAAAACATATAGCATTCTTGCAGGAACTAGGAAAATCTATTAAATATTTACAAATAAAATGAATGAGATGGATTCATTGAAAATAAAACCCAAATGTATGTGTCAAGGCTAGCTTTTTGTTATGTACAGCAGTGTCTAAACTGTAGTTGAGTGGTCCAAAATGGGTGTTTCCTTTACGATATTATGTGTGATGTTTCTTTATGCATGCATAAATATAGGTGTCTCTAAAGAAAATTAGAAGTGTTTTTCCACAGAATTGCTGATGCAACATCTGTTGTAGAGTGGCCCTTCAATAAAAAACTCTTGATAGTATCCTATTTTACAAGACAAGTGACTGACACCCATTAATAACTTTCAATAAAAGGTCATTCTCACCGCTGAGAAGCTCAATCCAGCTCTGGACAGTTTCTGGAGGACTGGTGTCTTTGATGTGTTTTAGAGCCTCGTCCAGTAGCATGTCTCCCGTAGGAGCATCTGACTTACAGATCACCTGCACAGAGAAAGACACCTAAAGTTCACAAACTGCCCTGGCAGAAAACAGACTACATGCTCTACATAGTAGTATTCCAGACTTCAAAAATAAAATGTACAAAGTGGTTTAGTCCAACATAAATAAAAACGATATGCATGCATATTATCATAAATATGTTTTCAACCATGTACACTCATGTTTCATACTGTAGGTACAGAATGAGCTATTTTAATCTACAAAGCGTGTGCCCCAGCCACAGAGGTTGCAATGGTTACCAATTAGGTGTAGCTTCTAGCAGGTGTCAGGTGTATACATTCCAAGTGCGGTTCCCCAAGGGGAAACTGCTTATTTCACCTTCAACTAGCAGATATGGTGTATGACATTAAGGACTAATAGTTATGTATAATAGTTATTAGCTCCAAGTATTTAAATTGCAAAAAAAGTAAGTAGGGTGTTTTGCTTACACAAAACCCAATAGCATTTACCAGTCTCTGTTATGAAGTATAATTTATTACTAGGTATGAGATGCATACACAATCCTCGAGTCAGAATGGTAGTTGGTATATGGTTCTCACCTTCCTTGCCAGTAAACTCTTTCTTCTCAATCCACATGGCTCTAGCTGGAGTCTTCCTTTAAGGGCCAACTCTATAAGCATACAACCTCGCAGACCAGAAGAGATGCAGTCATTCCAGAAGGATGTGTATCCCTGGGGAAGAATGGATAGTGTATATATGCCTAGTTGGTGTCACATGATGATATAAAACTGAACCGGGTTCAAAGTTCAACTTTTACTGAGATATCAAGATATCAAGACTTTAACAAATATGTTTAATTGAGGTAACGTTAAATAGTCCACGTCAGCACATTGTAATTCGTGTTTCTGAAAGGCGTGGTTAAAAAAAACGATACAAAACCTGACACCCTCCTTTGCTACAGTACGTGACAGAATAGCCACATCCGCAATGTAAGGTACAGTACAGTACTGTTACACTAGTAGCATCTAGCTGACGTAAATACATTAACGAACCGACGTTATCCATTAACAAGCTTAAAGTTTTGCTGGTGGTCGAAATGTCTCCCCTTTGGAAAATGTGTACGTGGCCTACCATTTCAAATGCTTCATTTAACCGGTCACCATTTGGATATGATATTATATATTTGTTTATTAATACTGTACTGATACTGTAGGCCTACAGTACATATGGACAACTACAGTACCAGTAGTCCTGTACGTTAATTTGCTGTGGCTGTTTGCTGTTTGCTATACTTTAACAATAAAACAGCACATTTGTAATAAAATACAATCTACATCATATTAGTAGGCCTACTCCTACAGTATAAGCTATTTTTTCTTCTTCTACAGACTAAAAAACAAAAATCTGTCATCAAAGACCTATTTCGGCTGGGGAGACCATTGCGGCACATCACCCTTAAGTAACCTGCTCACACCTCTCGGTCCTTCAGGCCCAACAGCAACACTTCTTCCATTAAAGTGAGTCTGGTTTCTTTGCAGTCCCCCTTTTCGTCCTCCTCGTCGTCCCCGCGACGTGCTTCGTCCTCCTCGTCTCCAGATCCTTTATCCCTGTCGGCAACGGCATTGCGACTGGCCTCGGTCCTTCGTTGAACGAGGCCTGAATTTCTCTGTGTGAGAGAAGTCATAACTCGTTCTAGCAATCAGCACGGACCAAATTGCGTCATTCGAGCTGTCCGTGGATAGTAGGCTATATGCCGTCACAATATAGTCAAAATCTTTTATAAAACTGTTTAAACTGAGAGAATGACCGAATAACACAATTATACGAAAGACTTCTACTTTGCTTGTTCCCTTCCTACTTCCTGAACAAACATGGTGGCGTTAAGTGACGTCAAAGCCGGAGTTTGCAAGTCATAAAGTTTTAACAAGCAATAAAAAATATACAGCCTATTGAAGCTACTAATATAAGTATCTGTAATAATTGTTTTGTTATTTTTTTTGTTTTGTTATTTAATACAAAACAAAAAAATAGACTAACATTTCAAGCGTTCAGTTTATTGTCTGTATATCAACTCTCTAACAACCTATCGTATTGTAAAATAATTGTTAAATCACAACATGTGAGAATAGGTTTATATGCCTGCAATATTGTAATACATAATGCCAAGTGTATGTTCATACTAACTAGCCAGCATATGCTACAATATATCTTTCCCCACATGATGGCAGGCTAATGAAAGGAACAATGTGGGATATGGTAGAATACATACTTTCCCTCCCTACATAGGTCTACAGTAGATGCAGGGTGCGATTGGACTTTTAAACATACCACACAGAAAAGAACAGCACATATATTTACTGTATGATATTTTACAGTAAGGACCCCCCCAATATTATTATATAAAACATAAAAATGAACTATAAAAACAGACTTGTTCCCCCCAAATGTTGACTCCATGGCTACTGCCTTGTTTTACAGTATTGATCATGTAAGAATATCAAATGTGTACACTGGTGCAGTTCTGGAATTGAACATTGAGCAAATATTATGATACTAGTATTATGTCATTCCCATAATAAATAACTTCTTTATGGTAGGGCATATTTCATGAAGCATGTTTGATCTGATTATGTATAAACATACATAATCGCAGCATAGCAACAAGCAAAATTCTTCATTATACTAATTATTTTAAACTATAAATAAATATAAAAAGCCCTGCTGGTGTAATGTAACTGCTGTAAAACAGAAAAAAGTGATTACTCTAGTTATAATGAAGGGCCTCCAACTGGTTGTGCAAATGGACATAATCAAGTTTGCATGCTTGGAACATCACTCATCATGCCTAACTGTCTTGCCTGACTCATAGCATGAGATCATCAGTGGGTGCCTCTGTCCCGCTGAGAGCTACTATAATTGACTAGAAAAGCCATACTGTACAAAGAGCAACATATATGCTCCTATTCCCAACATGTGACAAGTTGGCGCTTTTACTATTTCTATATAAATCAATGGAATAAGACAGGGATTACTTAGTCCTGGGATGAATCCAAATCTACAAATGTCAAAATATCACTTCACTTGGATTGTGATTTGCAGTTTAGTCACCTTTTACAAAGTAATAATTTGGTTTTCCAAAATTACAAATCCAACAAACAGTATGTTTGGAAATCTGTTGACACCAGGCCACCCCTTATATGTTTCTGCTTTACAAAAAAACTATGTGGATGAATGAGCACATCTTCAAAAAACAGAGGACTTCATATATGCACCACATCATATGGCGTTACGCTTTGATGAAGGCTATATAGGCCATAACTTTAAATGTCACAGCCTCAAGACCTCTGTCTACTTTTGGTGGATGTGTACACCTTTATTCTTGCCTAAGTAGCTGCCTTAAATTGAGCAGTCCCGAGTCCGAATTTGTAGGCTTCTTCTCTACACCCGCTTTTTTCTGTCAGACTTCCTACTAATCTTTTGTCAGACACGTTCTCACAAACAATGGACCTGTATGCTTGCATGCTTTTATTTTCTCTCTAACCACACCTTTTTCTATCCACTGATCCAACACCCATAATGGTAAGGTCCTCACCAGTCTCCCCAGAAGGCTGGAAATTGTGTGTATAAACCAGGCATCTCCCCTATCATCACAGCCAAGAGAGACTAACCAGCACTATGACCATTTAGGTAGAATATTTGCACTTAGTCCAAGATGACAAGATACACAAATATAGATCTAGGCCTACTCCAGAGACAAATATATCTCCTTCTGTGTCTCTGTGTTCTGTGAAATGAACAGTTAAATGTAAACTAGATTGTAAATTTTGGTGAAAGTTAGGCTCTTTCTAGTAAGTTATTTATGTTAGCTCAACTAATAGTTCATAACTTTCAGTAAAGAATTCTAACATTTGTTTAGCCCACCAGACAGGAATTCTGTTAAAATAAACATATGCATTAATAGAATTCTTTCAAATGCTTTACATGCAAAATGTAAGTACCTGCTTTTTCTCCATCAGAAACTATTGAACCATATTGTAATATTTTAATATAGGACTTGATGTGTACTTTCCAAATGATGATGCATCTTTCAGTTCATCTCCAGACCCACTGATTCTATTAATAGACGTTTAGTCCCAGAGAGCTGTGCCAGAAATCTATGTTTCCTCCCGAGCTCCACCAGAGGTTCAAATGGGCCGGAGAAAACATCTGCATTTTTCACTTTGTACGTTTTTGCTCACTGAACCTGGAGTTCTGGTCTGACAAGAGGGCTGAATCTCTCCCTGGGGTTTTAGAGAAGGCCACACTCAGCCCATATTGGAGTCATTTCCTGTCTCTGGAGTGGGCAAATGAATGCACACAAATGCCTACACACATGCAAATTTATGATAGTAGCCAAGGAAAAAGAAGAATGTATTAAATAGAATATCTCACTGTAACACTTATTACAATGTATCTCACTGGTATATTATGGTTGAGAAAATACAATTATTTTTAATAGGTTGTAATATTTCCCATGGATAGGGTACAACTGAGAAAAGCCAGCAATGCAATTTAGGGCTTCGGTTTCTGTCTTTCCAGAATCAAAAGCCTTCCAATTTTCTTGTAACTTGTGACAATAATAGGACATTAAGTTCAAATGGTGGGGCCTAAGGCATGCATTACTGGAGAGAGTAAAAGGTTTAGAGTTGACTCCTTTGTTGAGATGGTGTGAATTGTACACAGCGGGCGAAACAGAAGCACAGAGCCTCTTCCTGTACGGCCCCAAGCATGACTTGTTATGCTACATCTCAAGGACACAAGTGTGTCTGGTTCCTGTGTCAGATGGGCTGAGCAGGAGAGTTCATATACTATAACCTGCACCCTAGAAATGTGTAATTAGGTAATAGATGAGAGAAGAGAGAGACGGGTGAATGGGAACTGGTTTAATATGTGTTGCACAAATACATGAAATGCCACTTCCTTCCACTTTTAATGTGATCTGAGAAGTGAACTAGCTAACATATATTTAATAAGAAATGCTGTACAGATAACTGAAACACTGAAAAGATAAGTGTATAATGTTGAATACATTTACTTTTTTGGTATCTCAGTGGTCTGAGATGTTATATTGCAGCATATTAGCTATAAGCTGAATGGCATTTTTAATATTATGCTACTGTAGCAAGCAGAATAGCATCTTACTGACAAAGTATTTAATTATAACTGTAATATATCTTGGTGTGTTGCTATTGCGTTTGATGTGTTAAGTCAGGGTATATAAATAAACAAACATTATGAAGCATTACATGATAGACATTTCTCTGCACAGCAGTTAAGTTAATGTTAAATTGCAGGGTATAGGGTTGCCATGTTATTACTATAGAGTCAGACATTAGTTGCAGGGGTTGTGAGTTTGTAAGATTTACTGTCCAGGAAAAACAGTTCCTCATTTTATATTTATATAATTAATTAATAAATGTTTTAGTTTTTGTTTCTTGCTTCCAAAAAAAAAAAAAAAGAAAAGAAAGAGGTCCTTCCTCCCTTTACGCTATTTATCCCCAAGCAAGCTATGCAGGAAGTAGTTTAACAATGGAACTCTTGCCTCAAGAGTCTTCTGAAGTTCAGCTGTGAGAAGTACAGTATGCATACATGGCCCAACAGACACACACACACACACACACACACGCATATGCATACAGACACAATTGACACCACCAGAGTAAAGTAACATTTCTGCTGCCCATTTCTGCTGCCCATTTCTGCTGCACATTTCTGCTGCCCATTTAAATATTTATTGCAAACCTGCTAACCATTGTACTCTTTTTACTGACCACATAGAGGAACATGTTTTATTTTTATTTATGACCTATGAAAATGATCCCAAAATATTTATTTAAATTGAAGGCAGAAAAAGTTGAATTGTCTTCAAATGTTTTAAATAGTGAATTTGAAACCCCCGCGAGCTAAGGTAGTGACCCCAAAGGTCTGAGAATAACTAATGCTAAGTCATAACACAGGGTAAGCAGTTTGGAAAGGTTGACTTGTTGAGGTTGAGTAATGAACACAGTCAGGGAGCATGGAGACCTTATGATCTTGACCATCATCTGGTTACTCTAGGAAAGGTAGGCTACAAAAGGGTAAAATGCACACACACACACACACGCACACACGTAAAACAGATGCACACTCACTGTTTCCAGTTATCACAGCAGACTCCCGAGAAGTTCCTTGATTTCACCTCCACCTATACAAGGCAGACCTGTCCAGAATACTAAAGCTCAAACAAGAGGAAAGCCTCCCCACATATCTTATGACATTCTATATTAACCTTTGGAAATCTAAAAGTTACAGTAATATGTATTATATGCTACTTTATCCACGTTTGTTGGAAGCAATCAAATGGAGCTTTGGGTGCCTGACTGAATGTGGCTGTGGCCTAGCACTAAACTGTTTTTATGTGTCAACTGCTTATATACGTGTACATCTATTTTAGTAGGTCCTTATAAGTAGATTAGAGATTCATATCTATGTACTAATTGTGTTTTATGTATTAGTTCATTTATTTTATATTTAATATATTATTACTATTAACCTTTTAAGCTTTTATTTATTTATTTATTTATATAAAAGTGTACGTTTAAAACAGTGCTCTGCTTCTAGTGTTTCCTCACAGAAAATGTAAGTTTTATGCTATGTGTGTGGAGGGGGTGGGGGTGGCACCTGTCATTTCGGTTCTTAGGCAGGTTCTTAGGCAGACCTTGGATATTTGGGCTCGGTTCTTTGTTTCTCTGGATGCTCGTTTGTGGTTGGTGGGTTGGACTGATTGGCATTGCACGGACTGGGTTGGTCTGTGTAATGTTTGTCAGTTACATTTTTGTCAGTTACAGGTATCTGGGGGGGTGAAGGGCTGGGTCCGGGTGTCCGGGGTTTCATTTTTGCCGGCTTTGAGGGACTGAAACCATTTAACCATTTCTCTATTCTTTCTGTTTACTGGTCGGGGATAGAGCATTGGAGGTTCTGGGAGGTGTGTTGTGGATTGGGTTATTTAGTGTTTCTGTGGTGTCGTCTCCGGGGTTCCGCTTATGGTGGTGGCATGGTGGTGCCTGAATGGTGGGGTGGGCTGGATCGTGGGTGGGTGTGTGCCCTGGCCTGCAGTGCCTGGGCGTTTAGCTGGGGTGAGCTGGTCCATTTAGTCACCTGCGTTGTGTCTGTGTTCAGTGATGCGTTCCGGGTGCCAAATCCTTGGGGGTCTGGGGTATGTTGGTGTGTGGACTCATTCCTTCAGTGTCTTCGGTTTTCCATTCTCTGACTGAGATTGAAGTGGTTGGGTAGCCGGAGTTTTAGTGTTTCAGGGATGTGCTTGATTTTTTGTTTCCCTGGTGCTTGTTTGTGATTGGAGGGTTGGTATGATGGGTGTTACATAGGGTGGCGGTATTACTTTTTTATATATTGTATTGTTTATAATGATTTTGTAGTGTGAAGCACTTTGTGTTACATTTATTTGTATGAAAAGTGCTATATAAATAAAGATTGATTGATTGAT
>JAODUG010053081.1:0-15343 GCA_027564795.1 Aphredoderus sayanus
AGTCAGATGTGGCTGGAATGAAATAATCTCATGTCTGTACTATAGTCAGATGTGGCTGGAATGAAATAATCTCATGTCTGTACTATAGTCAGATGTGGCTGGAATGAAATAATCTCATGTTTGATGCAGGTTGTGTGTTTAACCCTCACGCTGTACAGGGCAGTTACTGTACAGTGGAGGAAAGCACAATTGGTGGGAGGGGGTGGAGGAAGATAACCAAGTCCCACCCCTTATAAAGACGCAAGGCCGACAAGCATTGAGTTAATAATTGGCTGTCTCATGATCTGTGGTTCCCTAGACCCCTCTCTCCTCACACTTATTTGAGTCAGACGTCCAGCTTGTGTGGAGGAGTGCTTTTTACATGCCCACTAGCCTGGGAGAGAACCAGAGTGAAGGGTAGAGTGATTTACCCTGGACAAACGCTCAGTACCAGCAGAGAGGAGCCGCTCTGGAGATCTATTCACTTTCCACTCTACTTGTTTTAATGTTTCTTTTCCTCCGCGGATTGAGTTCATGACCATGACAAACAAGGCTATGTCGTGTGACTACCAGGATGACGTGTTTTAACTCCTGTTCTGCACTTCTTTTCAAACAAAGACAATAGGTAGACACATGCTGACACCCACAGAGGCACATGATATTTCCTTCTTTACTGTAAGATAATTGATGGTAGTTATTCCCTTCCACTTATTGTGATCATTCAGAATCTTTGGAATGCCCTGCGTCATGCTGGGTAAATGAATCCCCCAGTATGCATGGCCTGTGAAAAGGATAGAACGACAAGGTCTGGCAAGTTATTTGTCCATACATGACCTCATTCTTTCTTACTGTAGGCCTATATTCATGAAGTTTAATATTAAACTTAGCTGTTTGTTTTTGAATTCTGCTTTGTTTTGCGTTTTGTCTTTATCAGCTATTAGTAAGCTTTAATGCCAAACAGGTTCTTGTATGACACGAGCATGTGGGTGTATTCTGTTTGCGACATATTTACATTATTATACACAGTCACTATGATTAGCTGCAGTTCAGGCTTGTACTGTTTTTGTTGTTGGGTGTAGTCATTATAGTAGGTGTATTGCTCTTGGAAATGCACTGAGAGAGAACCCAACATGTACGACTATATCTTCTGCCATCAATGTTAATACCATATTATGCTATAAGTATGTCCCATATGAATGTGTTTTAAAAAAAAAAAATATATATATATATATATAAAATCTCTAACCAACACAACTTAACCATATTACCAGAGTGTGGTGATACACTGTATATGCCTATAATCCCAGCTCCAGCAGGTGTTGACTTTCAGTCCTGCACAGGAACACAAACACAACAGCCCTCTTTCTCAAAAGAAAGCTCAACAAGGCTTTGTAAGTGCATGGCAAACGGAACTGCCCTCATGACTGTTTTAGAAATGCAAGTTACAGGACCTTGACTGTCAGTTACCCAGAAGCCATCTCAATTCAGGGAAATAGGTATAGTGATTGTAAACTGATATGCTTTTTGTCAAATTCACCAAATATACTTCTACACAGTCCTGGCTCTGAACACAAAATGGTGCACACCGCCCACAACAATAAACTACTGTAGCCTTCGCAATGTGTTTCCAATGTGTGGGGTGGGGCTTCCGAGGGAGCACACTATGGAATTGAAGGTGTTTTTGATTTGAAGTTAAAATATCAACAAGCTTTTTCTAGAATTACTATACTTTTTTTAAATTTCTACTCTTGGAGCGTACACCACCATTCACTTATTAATTAAAGGTATAGCAACACAAACAAAATGGTGCAGAATGCACCACCCAACAATATTCCAGCCTTAAGTTTCAAATGTGTGGTCTTGAGATTCTAAGTGAGCAACCTATGGCATTGACGGGAGAGGTGTTTTTGAGCTTTCTCTAGAATGACTTTATTTTTTTATTTATAGAACTGTAGGTCAGTTTCCATTAGGGGTTACAAGATACTTTTATGAGAATCATTTTAATTGAACCCTCCTGCTGTCCTCAGGGTCAAACTGACCCTACGCACTTTGTGACAGAAGGCATCAATCTTAATTCTACAGCTTACACAAGGTGTGCGTTAGAAACCCAAGGATAACAGGAGGTAGCGTCGCGTCAATTTAATTTCGCTGTAAGAAGCAGACTGGAAAGGCTGAGGATCAACGTGACTGTAGTCGGAGTAGCATCTGAACTTTCAAATCAGCGTTGTTATTACTATGGGCGTGGTTTAGGTGAAAAATATGTTTTCGCACTAGTCCCAACTTGTTTCGGTAATAGTTTATTTTCATACGTCATATGGTTTGTTAGTCAGAGTGGTTGAAGTTACAGTGACAGACAAAAGGTTCATCCAATTAACTTACAAGATGTTTATGACAGAAACCGCCCTAAACAAACAGATCCTATGGACAGCTTCCCAGATGGACTTGTGAACCACAATCCATCTGGCATGTCAGGTTAAACAGGAGGGTTAAAAGGCATGAAAAAAACAAAAATGTATACATAAATAAATGCGTAAATACACAAAGCACACTAAAAAGAACTACACAATCGGACCCAATCAGGTGGCGCCATCTGCTGGCACCACAATATGGTGGGTTTGAAACCCGAGGACAACAGGAGGGTTAAAAAAGAAGTCTCATACTGTGTAATCGTTTAATCAAATTTCGTTTTTACATGTTGTAGGTGGTTACAAGCAATGACCCAAACTTGGTGTACATTGTCATGGAACAGTTGGGTCTGAGCCAGTATTCCAAAATGTGTTACATACAAATCCATCTGGTTTATTTGCAGATCACAAGTCTGGCAACACCTCCTTGGACACCCTGCTGGCCTTGCTGCAAGCAGAGGGAGCCAAGATAGAAGAAGAAACGGAGGTAAGCATTGTTTGATAAATATTGCAAATATAAAATGTAGGTTAGTTATTGACTATTTTGTTTAAGACCGTTAGTTGTAATACGTATACATATAGTGTCACGTCAGTTTGGTCTGTTATATCTTCCAAGTAGAGTTATTGTTGTTTGGACATCTGTGCCACTTGGTGTGTGGGTCAGAGTAAATCTGTTGACGCCCTTGTCCCTCGGTCCACACAGAATATGGCGGACTCCTTCCTGGACGGTGACGTGACCCTGGACACGTTCATCGACGCCTACCAGAGCAAGAGGAAGCTGGCCCACCTGCGGCGGGTGAAGATCGAGAAGCTGCAGGAGATAGTGCTGAAGGGCGAGCGTCTGCCCACTGCCTCGCACGCCCAGGACTTCTCTGTGGCACGACCCTCGCCCCTGCTCACCGAGGCCGACAGCGACAGCTCCCCTCTGGCCCAGCCTAGGAGGAAACCCCCCCTTCCTCCGGTCCAGCTGGTCCCAAGTCCCGTCCCGGTGTCGGCCGCAGCCCCCGCTCCGCAGCCCCCCGTCTTCTACACACCCTCCCCGTATCCCCCGATACCTCCTAGATCGGGCCAGCAGTTTCCCAGCATTCCCTCTGGCTACTCTAACAACTTTATGTCCCAGTATCCCCCGGCCCTGCCCCAGAGGCCAGCCGCCAGCATGGCCCCGCAGCCTGGCTTCATCATGCAGTAAGAGCAGGTGCCACGGTGGAGGATGTGGAGGATGCAGTGTGTATGTGTACGTTGTAGACTTCTCTTTCTAGAACTCCTCTGGTACGATCTCCCTTCTTTGGCCCCACCTTCTGGAACTACTAGCCTATTACGATGCAGAAAGGTGGGTGCTACACGGTCTGGTCTAACAACAAAACATGACCGTTCGTTAGTGGTGGCTGTTTCCACACTCCTCTCCGCAACACTCCTGCCAACACTGTCAACGGAGATTGTGTCGGTGTGGCTCTGCCAGGTTGAGGCCCTCATGTATGTGGCCTGTTAGTATGCTGGAGTGGGAGGTCCTGGGTGTGGATAATTGCCTAGCACTTGCCACTGCACCAGAGACATCTAGCCGCACTTTGGTCTTCAGGCAGTGTCCTCAGCTGTGCATGTCCAGTTTTTGTGTTGTCCGTGTGTCTCGCCTCACTCCGGTCTCCACACGTCAACGCCTTTCTATGGTTTTAAAGCAACTAAATGTGTTTTTAATTGGTTTTGTTCACCCCCCAGAAACCAGCAGCAGCGGTGTAATTGACTGGTAAATAATATGCAAAACAAATAGACCACTATTACTGTGCAGTTATGATTTAAATATCATTTCCCAAATTATGTAAAGGCAAAAACTGCATTTATGCTGTTTTTTATTTTCAAGGTACGTATGTAGACATGTTGAGTTTCAGTAATTGTTAAGTATAGTGTACTAATGGAGGTTTGTTAATAATATATGCTAGGATGAACTGTTTAACATTGTTCTGTGTACAGAATATATATATATCGAAATGCACTCGAGTGTGCATCTTGTCCAAGTTGATGGCCATATAGTTAGTTCTAGTACTGGATGAATGTCAGTCTTTTAACGCAAAACAGGCCTCCAGGAGCTTGACTGAAGTGAAAGATTTCTGTATAGCCGTTAAATATATTTCCTGTCTGGTTTATTTTCCACTGGCTGACTGGAAAATGATGCCAATCGAATTTTGGATCTCTCTCATTTTATAGACTGGGGACCAAAGACTCCCCATGTCCCTTCATGTCCATTGTCTTTTGCACCTTTTTTTTATTTTATGTAAATGTGACAGAAATAATTTACATTATATCCAATCATATGTCTGTGAGGATTAGCTGAATGGATGTCCTTCCAGGTGCGTGGATTGTTGGAATACTTATGTTTGCAGCATTTAGTCTATATTGATGTAATGCCACAGAGCAGGATCAAGAAAACAGGAACTTATTAACACTATGTAAATATGCAAGCCTGACCTTGAACAAGATCACTTGCTTGCAAGGAGAACATGTTTCTGGTGCAATATAAACTTCAATTCAATTCTATTCTCTTTTTATATATTTCTTCTTCCCCCGACTGCTGTCCCAGTCACTGTTTAACACTGTTTAAGAGCCGTGAGTGCCTACACTTGAAATGACATTGATTACACTGTTGAGGACAGCTATCTTATTGAAAATTTGCCCTAGTTTTGCACATCACCAGACAGTACCGAAATGCCCTCCCACTACCCTGCCCCATCACTGGCCTATAGCATTACATTTTACATAACGCCAGAGAGGGTAGATGTGGTGTGGGGCTGGGCTGTGAAGATTCACAAGAGGCATACAGTAGGCTAAACTATACTTAGTCACCCTAGACTAGGATGAACTAGGTTGAACATCTGCCATAGAGCTGTCCTCAGGCTGTATCCAACGGTGCTTGTGTTCATTTATCAGGGGTAGCTTTTAATATGTGTACATGGTTAGGATTGGTAAAATAACAGGGCTCATATATATATATATATATATATATATATATATATATATATATAAATAAATAAATAAATAAATAAATAAATAAATAAATAAATAAATAAATAAATAAATAAATAAATTAATAATAATAATAATAATAGTGCACCCTCTTAGGGAATGAAGAGAACCACATAATTTGCAAAGCATCTTGTTGGAAAGTTGATTGGCATAAATGGCAAATGCTTAAGTATCAATGTCAATGAACCAGCATTATAACAACTAATTCTTGTGTGCATGGCCTTTGCTCTTTTAATTTTGGAGTTCCTCTTTAATACTTGTAGCCCTTGAGCAGCTTATGTAACTGATCCTCAGTATCCATTGTTTTATATATGCTGTTGGTGACATTTTCAGTGTAATATTGTAGGAATTTGCTTATTATAACGAATGTTAACTGGAAGTTAAGGCTATTTTTAAATTCAATAAATCTTACGTTTTTGTAAAGTGTGTGTTTGCTTTTATTAGAACTTTCATACTTCTCACAAGTGTCACTGATGCCATCTATCGTTCATTGTGTGCTATTGAAATGTAAACATTGAAAGGAAATGGGGTACTTTTTTTTTTTTATAACCCTATTTGATTTTGACATTTATTTGTTATGTGATTTACCAAGGTAAACCCTATGTGGCTCCGAGTCCAGCAACAACATGGTTACAGCTGGTTGTCAAATCAAGAACGAAGTTCTTGAACGCACCCCAGTCGCCTACACGTGTTACGTTTCCATAGCTACGTCACAGCAGCCTCCACCATGTTATAGGAAATCCGCCCCTCTGCTCACTGTGAGATTAGAATTTAATCCGAGGGGATACGGTCAGGGCTACTGTTTACACCGCGGAAGGAATGTTGATATTGACGCCAACTCACTGAAACCGCATGCAACTGTATGCTTCCTGTGCAGACAGGCTACGGATATACTATGATACGTCAATATTTGTTTGCTTTAATTGACCAGTCGGACTGTTAACGATAACATGGTAGCCTTATCGCTGCTGGCTAACTAGCGACAGGAGTAACAGTACAGTACTGTTACTGTAAGAAATTGGATTAGGCTGCAAAGGGTACCTCCCATTGGCCATAATCGGGTCCTGGTGCAATTTACGGCCAGCATACTGTACTGTTGTCGTCTGACTGTCTGTCTGAATAATTATCTTTTTTTTAGTGGTTCAACACCGTCTTGTAACATTAATGTTGCTGCAAACGAGATAGCTTGTTAGCTTGTATCTACTTAATTAACTGTCTGTTGATTAGTGCGCTAGCTAAAGGGACTATTGTTGGGAAGGAAGCCAGCTTTTCTACAGTATTCAAGGGAGAAAAAAAGGTCAATACAGTACGGAGTAACCCGGGGTGTTTCTAGTGCTAGCTTGTCCTCAAGCTAGCTGTCAACCCAGTTGAATTACGATTCGGACCTACCATTAATCTACAGAAGAAACAAACATGTCAGGAAAAGATAAAGACAAAGAAAAACCAGAAAAACAATCCACCACAGAGCGGCTGATCAAAGGTGAGTGGTTTTCATATTAGATACAGAAGCACAGAACGACGTTAGTGCTTTAGTACTACACTATAATGTATCAACACTTTTGGTTTGTTGCATGTCCTTTGAAAACCACCTGTAGCTTTTATAGTTTATTTCATCCAACTTCAACGAAAAATGCATAAAAAAAAATATGGCATATAGTTTAATTGATTGATTTATCATATTTGGATATGAATGTTAATGCGGTACAGTATGCGGCAAGCTGTGTGATGTAGGCCTAATTAATTAATCTACATCTGTAATGTGACTGAAAAAGATAATCAGTTACAATAAATGCCCAATACGACAGTTCCTGTAGCCTACTTTGTCACAGTTATATATTAGATTAAATTATTAATAGGCTTATGTCTGGCAAGGTTAGTCGTTTTGTGAGTAGGCTCATTCCTTTGCACCATGGCAAGCTTGTAGTTCTCTAATTAGACTGACAAGCTCATCCCTGCACACTTGTGGCACATTAGACAGAGAGGGCATTATTATCCCTGTCTGCTCATCAAGACAGGGCTGGTCTAGCCAAGCCAGGCCAACTCAGTCTGGAGTCTGGGGCAGCTCTTTAGGAGTCCCTCCTCTGCCAAGATTGCCCCCAAGCCCCCAGCGCTGTGCCGCTGGGACTGAGAAAATGCCCTGCCAGGGGAGTGGAATGCTAACGCAAGAGCCAGTATGGAGAGGGTGAGTTAATTGCGGAAAGAATTTCTTCAGTGATGTTCTCAACATGGCCCAGCCACATGATTTGGTGGGGGATTGCCACTGGCACTGGAGAGAGAGAGAGAATGAAATGATCTGTGCAGCTACAGAGGAGTTGAAGTTGTAGTGCTGATTTCCCAGCCTAGCCGGTAGCTCAAAGAGGTTGTGCAATAGAACAAGCTTGTTCATTTCTATCTTGGGTGCGCTGACCTGGGACCTCAAGTTAAAGTTATATTAATGGGTTATAATAGGTTTTGTTATTTCTAGTTTCCTTTTCTTATCCAAGGCATTGCTCAGGTTAGAGCTTAATTCTGAGCTGTGTCAGTGGTCATTTGTACTCCCATATGATGGTGTTCTCAGATCCCCAAATGTCTGTTCCAGGTTATAGGCTGTGCTACCTTAGTAAACTCTACTGTGGCCCCAGCACTCCATGTGTAAATTGTCAAACCAAAACAACAGTTTTTGAAATGCTGTTTTCATCGACATGGGTAATTCCAGACACAAATGGTGCAAAATGAATTGAACTCTAGAGCTGGCCTCAATGCATCCCATGCAAACCATGTGTCTTGAAATAAACCCAGACAGGAGCTAGCAGGGAATGTGTGCTGTCACCACACATGATTGAGTGACAGAGGAAAGCATTGAGCCTGTCCTGGCTGTTTCGCTTGGGAGAGTAATGGGCTGCATTCAGTGATAATTAGGACAATTTGAAGTGGACTCCATGATTCACCTAGTATCAGCCACTCTCTATTCATCTCCAATCAGCCGCGTCTTTGTAATTCAATCCTCCCTATTGAGTCTGTTTTGATACAATGGAAAGATTCTACATTCTGGCTCATATCAATGTCCATATCATCAATGGGTAGGATGGTTGAGAATACTGTCTTTGTTTCTTGGGTTTGTTTGTTGTCACGCCAGACAGCACTGGTGTTAGTATTGCACAGTATTGGACTAATGTGGGTCTCATTAAGAATAGCCTATCAAACATTAATGCTAATTAGGCCAATTTCAAATAAAGACGTATTCTCAGACAGGTCGCAAGAGGTTTTTCATGGTAATAACCGTCTCCGCCTATCTCATCTGTGGCGTAGGTTTAACCCCACAGCCATCTCTGTCTGATGTATGGGGTACTTAAAATGCTGAAGGCCAAATCTACAGCTAATTGTTCCACACGCTAGTCGTCATCGTGTTCGTTCAGTTCTATACATTCAAGGTGGTGTGGTAGTGTGGAGGGACCGTAGTCTATATAATGTTTTACCAGTGGAGTTCAGCTAAACTGTGTGCCTGGAGAATATACCCTTTCAAATATCCACAATCCCCTTTCTGACCCGATTTCTGAGCCACTCGACCATTTTATTCTGACTGTATTTCAGCTCTGCCGGATGTCATGTGCCGTGCAGTGTACAGTCAGTAGCAAAGAGCGACCAGCTACTCTTGACCGGCCATTGGACGTTCAGATCCATTTCTATTTATTTCGGAATTTGGATGGAAAATACAGTTGACAAACCATACTGTCTACATCTCCCTAGCCACCTGCGAGTACATACACTAGCACATCTTTTTAGTTTCTGCACAAAGGATGACACAGATAATCAAGGCATGCTTCTGCTTTGTTGGCATTGTGAACCCTCCACTACAGAAAACTACGAAACTTGTGCTTTTTGTTTTTTAGTAAATAAACTTCTCCATGCCTCCGAGGACCTTTCAGACAAATCTTCATTAACAATTGTCAATAACCCGACCAGTCCACAGTGGCTGACGGGCCTAGTTAACATGTACATGTACAGTGTGAGCAGTCAGGTTGTGGCTTGAATGTCGGACTGTGCAGTGTGAGCAAACATCGTGAGCTTTGGCTTTACATCACAGATGGACTTATAGTATGAGTTGGAATGTAACAACAACAATTCTAAAATCCTGTTTACTTCAGGAAAATGGTTTGTCAGGCAAAATATTAGGCTGCTGTTGAAAATCAACATTTGCCATGATTCCAATATAATGTCTTGATGGCTGGTCTTCTGCACAGGGGACTACATCTGTTTCTTCATGGAAGTTCATGGCCACTCTGAAGCTTGCATTCGCTGTGTGACTAGGCTTTTAAATAAATAGACACTGAATATGGAAGCCCCACCTAATAAAGGCTTGACCTAATCTGTTCTTAAGGCTTTTACCTCTGCTTACTGTTAGTGTTGAAACCCTCAGAGCATTTACTGTTTATTTATACCGCAGCCGTGAAGGCATGACAACTTGTCCTCCTCATGGTGTGTCGAAGTTAGAACTTTACTCAACTGGAGGCCTGGCTGTTGTTCTGGATGATTCCATCAGTATGCATGTTATAGTAACTTATTATTATTATTATTATTATTATTATTATTATTGGAAATGTAACCCTAAGTACCTAGCCAGCAATCAAAACGGGTGTTCAATGCCAATAGCAGTGACGCAGGGACGAAGGTAGCCAAAGTGTTGGCAACACTGCCGTTAATAAGAGTTAATAAGAAAGCCCATGTTATGTGCATTTAGTATCCACCTCAAATGTTCTCCTGTATTATACTGTTTGTTATATTTATATTGGCTTGTTGTTATAGGACTAGTTGGTATAACTAGCAATTTGCGTACTACTAATACTGTGTAGTGTACAACGTCTGTACTTGTGATGATACATAAAGTATTTTGCTGCACATTGCACAAGCACAGTCAAGGTCTGCTGGTTGTGTGTATTGGGTGTGTATGCATTAAATCCATGGGGAAATGGAAGTTCAGATCCCCTTTTATAGCCATTCAAATGTGGCAACATTGGCAACAAACTGAAACTCTATTAGTAAAGCTTGAAGCAACAGCATGTACTGTAGCTGCATCTAGCAACAGTCAAAAATAGGTCAAGGACAGCTCATAATGGTAACACAGACCTGCTTCTTCAAATTAATTGCTTGAATAAGCAAGAGAACCTGGTATTTTGTGAATTTTTGAATTCAGAGTTTTGTAAGGACAGTTTATTCCATACTCTGTGATATAATTGTGAATATGAATATATGAATATAGGCTACCTCTGCAGTCAAGACAAAGCATCACTGATTGACAAACACACCCACATTAAAGCTCATTACCGCTTTTTCATATCGTGCTGTGATTTGGCCTGCGTGGGTATGACAGCTCAGAACACAGCTCACTCCTTACATGGTGCCACTACGACATTTCCGTTCACAGAGAGCCCTTTAAACTTAATTATTTGTTTAAATTGCGTCTTTAAACTGTGTTCTCAGATTGTTATGCAATAGGATTTGATGGCATTGATAATCCAGAAACAAGGCATTAGGCTACACACACTATATGGCAGTTTTGTTTTCAGGGTTTCATCTTGGTGTGCGCAGTGTGCAGTAAATTGCTTACTAACTAGTCTAATACGAAGTAATTTACAAATCACAATGTGGTCTAGCCAAATGAAATATAGAGGAACTTTTTTTTTTGTTGCATTTATAATGTAATGCTTATTGCCTAATATATAGTACTTCATAATGTGCAGTATGGATACATAATAATCTATGCAGGCAAGGTCTGATAATGTGGAAATTGAGCTGTTATTGCATTGAGCTAGAGTACATTGGCTAGTTTGTTGTCAGTGATGCACGGCTGCAATGTTGCTTTTCTAAATGGTTCTTCTAGTCTCTGAGGGTCAGTGCTAAATGATTTACCCAATTGTCCCATTTAGCTGGCAACTGCTGACTAAATTCCCACCTCTGTGATTATCACATTGTGGTAACAGTGGAGTACACTCATTTAGTTTTAAATGTTACACTGGATATCAGCACAACTGTGATAACGCACATACACATTTTTATGTTGTCTATAATCAGTCACTTTTTAGAAATTAGCATCCCTAGCTTAGATATCGAGATAGTAAATCAAATTACTTTTGGGATCAAGGTAGCTTGATAAAAATGGGGATGGGCAAAGTGTACACTTTGAGGTGGGGACTCCACTCTCGTCGTAGGGTTTTTCTTCAGAAGCTCCCCCAAATTGGATACACACTGCCAAGGCTGGGATAGTGTTGTCTGGTGCGGTCTGCACTACTTTCTTTGTTTGCGTTCACAGAGCCTGGGCTGTGTAGAAACACCACATTCTTTTTTTCAGCACAGTACATTGCTGACATCTTGATAGTTTGTTGTTTCAAACATTGTGCAACGTTAGGCTACAATCTGCACAACTGGGTTTGTAATTTGAACAGAAATAAATCAGCCTCTGCATTAGGCCATGGTTGCAATCTATACCAATGAGTTAAATGCCTGGATCAGCCCTCAATCCAATTTTTTATGTTGGATTTTGATATCGGATCGAGAAATCGCAAAAACAGGTTCGTTTGCTTGTTTTCTGTTGTCCTGCTGGACTGCGTTATGTCACTTTTTTTAACATTTTTATTTACACATAATTTTTAAACATATATTTTGAAAGCATTTAAAGGGTTGTGGACTGAAGATTACTGTGAAGGGGGATCAAGAGTGTTTAATATATTGTCTGGCTCGCAATGAGTCCACTACTCATTTCTTATTTTCTACAGTGGTCTGTTTTAGTACAACAGCGTTGGTTTTCTCTTTTCAACCTACTTTTTTAATATTGACTGCTTGTTTCATTTGGATATAGTATTTGCCTTTGCTCTCAACAGTGAGAGGTCCAGTAAATTATCAGCTAATAATTTAAGCTTTCAGTAATTGAATGCTCTCTTTTAATAAGTATTATACAGGTTATTACTGTATTGAGCCTATTCGGCATTACGCTACTATTTGCTGTTGATCTGTAATTGGGGCATTGGTTAAAGTAGTGACCGATTTTAGATCTTTACCCATTATTCTCACTATAGGCCTAGTTTACAAAAATGTCGTAGCAAGTTCATCTCACTGCAGTGGAATTTTTATAGTCCATATAAAATGTAAAGTTATACTAGGCCACATTTACATTCATGTAGATTGTGATAGTGGTGGGGATATAATATTGAAGATTGCTGGCTGTGCCTTCATGAAGTTACAATCGGCAAAGGAAATGTCTAATCTGCTGATAATCAGGCTACACTACTACATGAAACAATAATGAGGGGAGGGGGAGTATGTGCTCACATTTCATGAATGTATTTGTTATCTATTGTTTTAGTAATGCGGTTCCTCTCAAATCAATTTTGAGGCAATATTCCATATTAAAATCAGGGCTTCAATTACAATTAATTTCTTACAGGAAGGCCCATGCCGGGGTTCATACCCATGAACTTTTTGCTGGGAGTCGAACACCCAGGCTGCTAGTCTACCCTGCCCTGTCATTTAGAGCCCACATTACCAGCAGAGGAAATGTTGGTAAGAAAGTGAAAATGAGTTGAAAGCCGCCCATGAGTTATCGTAATGTCACCCACTTTCTCCCAGCCGTGCCGTACCCTCCGCAGCAGAAGCTCACCTTGAAGGACCTGTTTGAAAATGGCAAGCCCAACGCAGAGCTGCTCCGGAACCACCTGGTCAAGGAAGGTCGGGTGGAGGAAGAAGTGGCCCTCAAGATCGTTAACGACGGGGCCAACATCTTACGCCAAGAGAAGTGCATGCTGGAAGTGGAGGCGCCCATCACAGGTAAAATGGCTAGCCTGATACAAGGAATGTTGCTCTAGCTTAAACGGTGTTGATTATTACCTGTTAGCAAACTCTTTTTCTTTAGGTATACCACAACATATACTAATTGCCTAGTTTTCTGTATTTCCTGTGTTATAAATTGTGCTTTTTAAGAGCTGATGTGTGATGATTAGTGTGAAACTATGTGCAAATGAAATAATCTGGCTATTTCACACACAGTCCACCTGTGTACTGTGTTGTGGTTCACCTGCGGTTACGCAATATGATGTAGGACAGGATTGGTACCACAGACCTCATAGCATGCATCTGCTACTCGTGACAACTGAAAACTGTCATAATTGCGACTTATTTAGTCTCTGAAAAATACAGTATGGTACTTAAAAAAATCAATCCAGTTATGATGTGTACAATATAACATGATATTTTAGGTGGACCTCCACACATGAAAAATACAATATAAATAATATATTCACAGTAGCGTGCTAGACTTCTGTATTTTTAACCCTTGTGATGTCCGTAATTTTATTGAATTATGCCACCAGATTAAATATTATTAATTATTTCTTTTTTGTTGTTGTGCCTTTTAACCCTCCTGTTGTCCTCGGGTTTCAAACACACACCTTGTTGTGCCAGCAGTGCACATCATTTGTCTGTATTAGCTGTATAATTTGGTTTAGCGCCTTCTATCTGCCACAAAGAGCTAGTGATTTGGGTCAGTTTGACACAGAGGACATCATGAAGGTTAACACGCATCTTATTGCAAACTACAACAGTAAAATATAATCCATTTAAGAATTGGCACGATGGAATACTCTAAGGTTATTCAAATGTACAGTGACTATGTTTTATAATTAACCATTAACTGTGAAGACGTTTGACCTATTACGTATTAGTTTAACAGTAAAGTATTTTGATGCACAGTAAAATAAAAATCAATTGAGTCATGGGGGCGTGTCAGTACATCGGTATCTGAGTGGGTATTCTCCGCCATGGGTCTTAGTTAATTAACAGTCATCAGACTAACCCCACAGCATGTCGACATGTTGCTATTTCTGAATTAAAACCTGTAGACAGGCTGTCTGCTCTGCTGATAATATATGTGGTACAGTATGAAAGCATAAGGACTTTACAGTAGTACATTTCTTTCTAACCATTAATTACAGTAACAATTGTTATCTATCAAATTGTAACAAAATGTGCACTGCAAAGATGAACATATTTCCCAACTATCATTTGAGTATGTATGTGTGAATGTCGTCAGGAGAGGACTAAGGGAATGCAAGCCTGTATCGTTTTGTCAGCGAGCCTCTGGTTAGCCATTCATGTCATTTAAATGATGGAGCTACACGCATGCTGTCTGATCACATTGTTAGCTCATGGGAATCACACGTGCCACCAAAGCAACTGCAGTGTTTTCCACTATACTGCATGTTGTGCCACAGCAGCCCGCCGCTGCTAAAGCCTCTGCTGCCTCTGCTATCATTTTCTGAGATGTGAGCTCCACTGCACTTAAACGAACATCAATCACTTGCGAAGTCATGACAACCAAATAAATAATAGCGCTAGTGCAGCATTTTGTCAGGCGTCGAGCGACGAAACCAGAGCAGAATATAGGATAGTAATGTCAAATAACAAGAAAATGGTTCGATTTAATGAAGTTGTAAGTCGTCACACCAAGGGGCAGTGCTCCTCCTACCTGTTCTACATCGCCAGTGTACTAAACGAACGCAGCAGAGCCAATTATCGAACATACCCCAGCTACACACCGGACTTTTATTAAGTAACAGGGTTTGGGTTTGTGAGGGATTTTTGTTGTTTTGTTTGATGCATCTTTGACAACATAACATTCTAATCTCTCACCCATGCATGTTTAATTGTTGTGTTTTTGATTTAGTGTTCATTCTCGTTCTTCTGCGCTTGTAGGTTACGATACTCCTCATCCCGTTCAGTGGCCAACAACTATATTATATTAACCCTCGTTATGTCCTCTAGGTCAAAATGACCCAAATTACTAGCTCTTTGTGACAGATAGAAGGCGCTAAACCTAATTCTACAGTTTACACAGACATTTGATGTGCACTGCTGCCACAACAAGGTGTGTGTTTGAAACACAAGGACAACAGGAGGGTTAAAAGGCAGGAAAAAAC
>JAODUG010053102.1:0-15341 GCA_027564795.1 Aphredoderus sayanus
CCCCCCCCCCCCCCCCCCCCCCCCCCCCCCCCCCCCCCCCCCCCCCCCCCCCCCCCCCCCCCCCCCCCCCATCAACTCAAATATAAAAATACCCCTAAAATGCTATATATAAACCCCTCTATGACACCTGAGCTGTCTCTCCCTGTCATCGTTCTGTAGGTAGTGTTGTGTACTTGGGGATGATGGCTGGTGCACTCTTCTGGGGTGGCATGGCTGACAAAGTGGGCCGCAGACAGTGTCTACTGATCTGCATGTCCACAAACGGCTTCTTCGCATTCCTGTCCTCTTTCGTCCAGGGATACGGCGTGTTCCTGCTTTGTCGCTTCATCGCAGGCTTTGGGTAGGTCAAACCAAGGGCAGGGACAGCTACATTTGCATACATTATAAAGATCCTGTTGATGATAACACAAATGGCATTACATTTAAATGTAGAAAGATGTATGTATGTATGTATGTAGATTTCATACATTATTTCTGAAACATAATTAATAACAGATCATTAATTCAATTAATTGTTGATTTTATATTTATTAATAATACAAAGAAAACATAACATTTTAAGATATCAAAAATATATTCAATAATACATCCCAGTTTTTAAAGAATCTCAGTAAATAAAAAAAACTTGCAATATAATAAAGCCCCACATAGTGTAATTGTATACATATTTATATTAGGGTACCACGTACCAATAAAGATTTATTCGGTACCTTCTATGTATAGAGTACTGATTTATTACATTTCTTATTTTGACAGTTGTTATGGTTCCTCATTTGGTAATTGTATCTACCGGTATGTCCCATCCCCAGAGACTTTCAAAGTAATTGAAAAGTCTTAACTGCCGGCACAGATTGTGCCTGTGAATAATGAAGTATGAGCCAGGACCATTAAGGAAATACTCTAGGTTCCTCCTTGGGAAACATCACCTACAATATTTATTGTACTTCTAACAAGATAAAATACATTGTTAAAAAGTATATACTGTTGATTTTGTGACAGAATGTCCAATATACATTTACATAGTATTTAATGAATGACCTCAAAATGATTTTAATGCTGATTTTATTTCCCCAAAACTGCATTTCTCCTGTTTATAAATCAAACTTGTCAACAAAAGGCCCTGCAAAGAAGCAAATTACTGGATGTGTAAAGATAACAATGTGTCAACCAGCATTAGGTTTGATCTGGGTCTCACTGACTATTTTCATGGTTTACTCTTATGCACGCACATAAAGCATTTTACTATTGCTTGGAAAATGTAAATTTTACAAACCATACTTTGATGTTTATATTCGACACTTGCAGGATAGGGGGCGCTGTGCCCATCGTCTTCCCCTTCTTTGCAGAGGTGCTTTCCAGGGAGAAGAGAGGAGAGCACCTCAGTTGGCTGTGTATGTTCTGGATGATAGGGGAGATTTATGCATCTGCCATGGCTTGGGCCATCATTCCACACTATGGTGAGTTCACACTTTAATAACTAGCACCATTAAAGAAGTTTTAAGCTAACTTGGCATATTTGCGGCAGCACCTGGTCACAAGATGGAACTGCACTTTTTTTTAAATACTGTAGTTGACTTTCAGCAGACTTGATATTTGTCAAAGGCACTGAAGCAGATAGCAACAATTGACAGGATATTTCCTGCTGTGTACAATGGTGTACAATGAATCAGCAAATCACATAAGTCTTGTGTTATAATAGATGCATCATATTTTTGATGGGCTTTAGTGAAAACTATATAGAAACACTGTAATGCTAGTCTTTTAGGATTAGAATACCGCAGTAGACACACACATACATAGCTATGATTTATGTGGCTGCTGTGTTATAAATCAGCTGGCCTCATTATGAAGTGAAAGAGGAGGATTGGTGTGTTCGCTGATGCTCCCCTCTCCTGTCTGTCTCCCCTGTCTGTCTCCCCTGTCTGTCTCTCCTGTCTGTGTCCCCTCTGTCTCCCCTGTCTGTCTCTCCTGTCTGTCTCTCCTGTCTGTGTCCCCTCTGTCTCTCCTGTCTGTCTCCTGTCTGTCTCTCCTGTCTGTGTCCCCTGTCTCCCCTGTCTGTCTCTCCTGTCTGTCTATCCTGTCTGTCTCTCCTGTCTTTCCCTCCTCTTTGTAACTCTTCTCCTGTTCCTGTGTTCTCTCCCTTGTCTCGTCTTCCTTGAAGTTTTGTACAATCCCATTTCCTACAGGAGATACATGTCCTCCCCACCTCTTGCCTTCTGTTAACCCCCACTCTCATTCTCTCTCTCTCTCTCTCTCTCTCTCTCTCTCTCTCTCTCTCTCTCTCTCTCTCTCTCTGTGTCTTGGCAGTGTTCTTCTTGATCAAGCATAATTAGGTTTTTCTCCTTGCTCTAATAGGACAAAGCTACAGCTAGAGGTGATTTATGACCAGATCATGCTGTAGCTAATCACTGACGTCAGTGTGTGTTTGTGCGTGTGCGCGTGTATGCATTATGTGTATGTGTGCGCATGCAGGTGTGTGTAGCTCTATGTTAAGTGGCACAAAGGATGATTTACTGTTCTATATGCCTTCTTCTAAGGAAATTGAAAGCAATATCTGACACGACAGGAGGTCATGTGCACACACACACACACACACGTGCACACATACACACTTACTGTAGATCATAGAGCTTTTGTCATGTCACCTGTGTGCAATATAAAAATGTTACTTCTACAGTGTGCATGTGTGGATGGGCATGCAGGAAAGCACATCCTCCCATGCACACACCCAGCTGGAAGACCTTTGCAGCCTGTCATTTCATATGCAGACAGACAGACAGACATGCACGCTTACGTACACACACACACACACACACAGTCATACTCCCACCCTTGCACAGCACCATGTGACGGAAGCCCTCCCATCATGGTCTGAAACCCCAGTGAGTCTTCCTGAGAGAACTTGGCTGTCAGATCGGCTGATACTGTAGTTAAGGGATGCTGCTGGTGTCCTCTCTGCTCCTATCCTCCATGGCATTCACCACAACTCTCTGCCTCTCTGTCTGAGAGATCTACGTGCCACACACACACACACACACACACACACACACACACACACAGACACCAACCAGTTTATAAGTTTACCCCCCCCCCAAATAACGCTGCAGTACACAACAGTGCCGCAACGTTGAGATAACAGGAGCGAAAGCCTCCAGAGGACCTGTGTGTGTGTATGTGAGCAAAGGCTCAGTGCTGACGGATTAGGGTACGCGCGCCACATCGTTGGTGTTTAACACGCCATTAAAGCTCTCATTTATCTTCTCCACTTGGTAGCTCCTAGTGTTTCCCCAAAGCCTCCTGCCAGACTAGCAGCTGGAGCTCAACAGTGCCTGGCGTGTCAGCGCAGATCCTCATCACGCTGACAGGAGAGTTAGATGGCTTTACTCGCCGCTGCATAAAATACTGCTCAGAACTATGCTTAAAGGGCATGAGCTAGCTTAGTTATATTAATAACAACTGCAAAAGCACTGTGTCCCTTATTACGTTTTATTTGGAAGTTCTTTGCTTAATTCCCTGCTTAGTCACTGAAGAAGAGAATGGTAAAACATTATTATTTAATGGATCTCCATAACATGTTTTGATTTTCACAGGAGTAGTTTATAAATATGTATGTAATTTATTTTAGAGGGCTTCCCTCACACTGAGATCAAAATGTAATTTATTTAAAATGTAAACATTTTGTTATGGTGGAAGAGTAAGTGTAAGAAGACTGAACAAATGGGCAGGCTGATGTTAAATTTATGAATGAGTCCCATTTCTGACTTCCTTGTACCAATCCCAGGTTCTCAAAGAGCAAGATTCAAGGCAGAACTTGACAAAACACATCCAAAACCTTTTTATTCTGCAGCTGTCCACAACTTTTGTTTAGATTTAATTTAAAAATAATATGTTTACAATACATTTATTGTGATAACATAAATGCTTGGATTTTAATTTATTTCAGTGCTAAAATGTATTGAGTCCAATAGGCTGTGCTAACATAACACACCAGATGGCTGTTACACACACATAACATGGTTCTATGCACAAAATCATCTGAGGAGCCATACATTGAAACTACTTTCAAAGAGCAGGCGCTTTCAAAAAATACTTGGCAGGTTAACCATCTGTCTGTTTGTAGGAACCTCCATTGTTCACACCTAAACCACGCCCCAAGCTACCAGTAAGACACTGATTGGTCAGACGTTAGATATACCGGACAGTATTTAAAGCTTGCCTCTCCAGACTGCTTCTCCCGGCGAAGTCAAACTGAAGCGATACCATCCTGATCTCATCAGGCTGTCCCTTCCTGTAGGCTGTGACTAAGATATTAAGACACCAATCTTCAATGAAAGTTTCTCATAGCAGGTTGAAATAAGAGAATTTTAACATTTAAAATATTCTGCTTAACTGAGCTTTGAGATACTGTAAAAAAGCATTACACTTTACTTCACATGCTGCAGTGTCAGAAAATATAAAAAATAAAATATACACCTTTCAGTGACAGTACAAAACTTTAAAAGATGTGTGAGAATCTACTGTACTGTCTATCTACTGTATATACAGTATACTGTATATATATATTCTTTAGGAGTAGTACATGCTGCTGACTCAGTCTTCCATACAATTAGTCAATTATGTATATAGTCTGTAATGAGATTTTCAATGGTATATGGGTGAAACATTAACCCAGAGGGCAGACAGAGATACAAATATACATACACACAAAGACTCTCTCTCTCTCTCTCTCTCTCTCTCTCTCTCTCTCTCTCTGGTTCAGCTTTCTCACAGTCTCATGGAGAGAGGAAGCAATGAGAGACAGTGAGTGAGCCATTCAATGGGAATTATTTATACTGCTCCATAAAGGACTGTATGAAAGATTGTTTGGAGACTCAGAAGGATATCCCTGTGATTTCTCTGTCTCGCCCCTGTGATCCTCACCAAATGAATACAGCAGAGCAAGATGGTAGGGAATAGGCACTACCATTGTTCTGCAATGCTCAGGGAATGATACGTTCTTTATTTATTGACAGTCCTCATTGCTCTCCAGGGGATGTATTTGCTCCAGTTATTCCCCCCCCCAGTCCTTAGTGTAGTTGATAAGCGTAAAGCAATGGGTTCAATAGAGTAATTCCCACCAGCCTTTAACTGGCATAGCCATTAGTGTGAACACCACCACCTTCCTACCTCCCACGCATGCCAGTGGATAATGGTGTAAGGCCCACTGAGTAGCTCTATGCGGCACCATCCGATAGGAGACGTGGGAGGTTGTGACTGACACGACAACCCCCCCGCCAACAACTCCCTATTTCCTGACACGTACGCTTGCAGAAAAGTAAGCAAATGAGAGCATTGTTGCAAATACACTGACATATTTGTCGACACGTCAGCTTGTGTGCGACTCTACACATGCAATACATGCACTTGACAAATGAGTAGGTGTGTGCTAGCAATTTTGTGTAGTTTCTTTTGTGCTTTCATAGGCGCACAATTGCGTACAAAAACACACATCTAGTCGGCATTAAAGCGTTCAATACAAGCTCCCACACTAAGGAGAACAATGAGCTGTTTAATTACATATTTATTATGCACCATTTAATTTTTCTAAATACCTGTTGGATTTGCTCATGACCAGGTTAAAGGTTTTTCCTTAGTTTTACATATTTTACATTTCCAACTGGACCAGGGTGACGAGTAAAAGACACATTTTGTATCCGTGGAGGAAAGTCATTTGCATACTTTTGTAAACTGATTCAGGAAAGGTATTATTAAAGTCTTTGATTATTTTTATTTTGTGAGGCCATTAATTCACCAATTTGTTCTCTCCAATTGAATGATTTTGAAAATTGCTTTTAAATGCTTGACAACAAGTCTAAATTGACTAAATTCAAATTGAGAATGTAAATGTGTGTGTGTGTGTGTGTGTGTGTGTATTTTGAGTATAGGACCATGCTGGTCTATAGGCGTCCTTTAAATATGGCCCCATCTGCCCATGTTTTCCTGTTATAATGCAAGTTGAAGATGTATGTGGTGTGCACGTTTTAGTGGTGTTGTGTGTGTGAGTGTGTGTACACTGTGTGGTGCTTGCTACAGTGATTAATGAGTCTGGGAGTGTGCCTGTAGGCTGAGATCAGGTGCAACAAGATTTAACTTAGCAGAAAACACTCAATTTCTCCCCTACACATTCAATTAACCTTCTCCCAGCTCTCTGCTGAGCCATTCATCTCGGCTTATACACACCACACTCTTGCTCTGCTGTGATCTCAATAAATGGCACCTTATATTTACATTGGCTTATTGTATTGGCCTCACATAGCATATGATTGTGTACCATGAGGAGGACTGGTTTAATGCATTTTGTAAATGTATCGTCATTGTGAAGTTTTGGTATAAAATCTCCACTCCAGTGATTCTCATTCTCTAAAATAACTAGCTTCTAGAGTATAGTATATATGTAAAAGATTTGTTTACAATTTACTGTACTATAGATGAGTATGCATTTAGTACTGTATGTAGAACGTTGTTAGATTTGCTTACATTTTCATTGTGCCATAACATAATCATACTGTACCTGGTTTAAGGACTGGTCTTAAACAGTGATACGATCACTTTTTTAAAATAACATTGAAAAATGAATTCAAGCAAGTTGATTTATCATTTTCAGGTTGGAGTTTCAGCATGGGTTCAGCCTACCAGTTCCACAGCTGGAGGGTGTTTGTGGTGGTCTGTGCCCTGCCTTGTGTCTGTGCAGTGGTGGCCCTTACCTTCATGCCTGAGAGTCCTAGGTTCTACCTTGAGGTACCTTCACTTTTTATCAAGGGTTTTCATGCCCTGCATGTTCAAATGATTCCCACTGTATACCTGACAGTGCTTTCCTACATCAAGAAAGGCAGACCCACCTTTGGCTGCACAGCAATGCCACATTACATTTTCAGTCATGCACTGGCACAACAGCATCAATAGCATCATCGTTATCATCCTGTCACCTCAGTCCATCACAGAGGACTGAAAGTAGTGTGTTTGTACTGTGATTTGTGTACAATATAATGTACTGTATATTGCAATGTAATATGCGTGGGTGCATCAGAGAGCATAGCTGTCCTCGGGTTCTCCAGTGGACTCCTGTTGATCCCGTTAATTCCCCATTGGCTTCTACCTCTCTCTCCCTCTCCTGGCAGGTAGGGAAGCACGATGAGGCCTGGATGATCCTCAAACAGATCCACGACACCAACATGAGAGCGCGTGGGCAGCCAGAAAAAGTCTTCACTGTGAGTGTTTTCTCCCCCAGTGTGCCCGCCCTAACGGTAGCGAAGTTCCGTATGCTTAAGGAAGCAAAGAGGCTTATATTCTGCCATCATGGGGACAGGTTTTAAAGCTCTCTCCCAGATCACAGCTAAACTATGACGGTTCTGACAGCTGGTTTGTGTCATTCAGACTTATTTGCTGCATGAGGTATACATTCTGGGAAAGCCTCTTAGTCAACCCATGTTACTATGAATTGGTCGTATAGTACACACTGTCCGCAAGTGTACCTTTTATGGACTGGGTAATTTAAAAATGTAAAGGTACTGTAAGTAAGATTGACACTCTCGAGGGTGCATGATAATGTATCTGAAACCTCCTCCAGTTCCCTTGCTGTTCTCTTCATTTAAAGAGTAATGGTGCACTCAGTTTTTAGCTATACAGACGGATTTAGCAAATACAAGTGAGTGAGCAGAGCAATGTTTTGTGGGTTTGGTTATATTTATCCTTCTTGATGGAGTAGTGGGGCAGTGTAGGCTAGTGAGTAGATGGTTGACATGATGGGTTATGGTTATATATTTGAACCTTAACATACTGGTATACAATATACCTGTAAGCAACGCTGAGAATTGTGTAAACTAATGTAAGTCACTTCAGATAATATGCATCTGCTACATTATCTAAATATAAACTAGTCCTATGCTAAGGATTATCTTTCACATGATTCATGTTATAGGTAAACAGGATCAAGATACCAAAACAGCTAGATGAGTTGGTGGAAATGGAGTCACAGTCCAATAATCCTGTTTTAAAGGCTGTCTTCAGGATAAAGACTGAAATACGCGGGGTGAGACTCCAGTGTCCTTCTCTTCTTTCTGTGTCAACCATGCTTCTTCTTTTTAACTGTGAACTTTATTATTATTCCTCTCTTTACAGATTTATCTGAATCTCATGAGGTGTTTCAACTACCCCATGCGAGAGAACATGACGCGACTGGCCATAGTGTGGTTCACACTGTCATTTGGGTGAGCTCGATGTGATGTGTGCTGTTTGTTTCAGAATGCTGACTTATGATCCACAAATAGAAGTGTTTCTTTGTGGCAGAAATGTATTCTATAAAATTAAATCATCAATATAACATAGAAATTTGGTAGAAAAATGCTTCCCCAGTACAATTTAGCCTATAGAAAAACAACTGAATGCCATACAATTGCCAACAGTTGGTCATTCTCTACTCCAGAACAGATTGCCACCTCCAAATCGCATCAGGCAAATTTGCTTGCTGTCATTTTGACTCTCTGCCGCGCATACGTCACATGGTCTATGAATCAATCACTCTCTGTGGATCAATGCTGGCCTAGTGGACTGTTGGTGTGACTAGTGATCAGAACAAAACCTTACAGAGAGACGTTTTGAGATCTGACAAATGTACCTTACAAGACATTTGATACCAACTTAGTTACAAAAACATTAAACACTAGTTTAAAACATTATAACACAGTGATTTTTAACATAATTTATCAATGAAAGGAAAGATAGAATCAGGTTTCAGTTCTCTGTTCCTCTACTCAGTTTGTTTTCAAACATTAGCATTAACTGGGGAGAGGTTTAATGCCACAGTGTTGTCAGTAGTGCCTTTTAGAGGACCTCCAGATGAGCTGGTCTGCATGTTAATCAATGTTATCAACAGTAACCCTACTACGCCTAATCCAAATTGTTCTTTACAGGTATTACGGCCTATCAGTCTGGTTCCCTGACGTCATTAAGCATCTCCAAGCAGACGAGTATGCCTCCAAGGTGAAAACCCACAGCAATGAACGTATTGAAGACTTCACCTTCAACTTTACACTGGAGAACCAGATACACACCAATGGCCTCTTTCTTAATGACAGGTAGTTTCAACAAGTTATAAGGGCTTTGTGTAACTAACAATGACATTAATATACACCATTATTTATTTGAAGTTAAATTGACATAATCGCTGTTGCATTACATAGTACAAGTAACTGAGCAATAACATAATGAAATTCAACAATAATAACATGGCACCTCCACAGATTCATCAGCATGAAGCTGAGGTCGGTCACCTTTGTTGACTCCACCTTTGTTAAGTGCTACTTTGAAGATGTAACATCAGTGGGCTCCATATTCCGTAACTGCACTTTCATTGGGGCATATTTTTTCAACACAGGTAAGTCAGTAAAATTTGTAATTGTGAAAAGTATATTATTTTCACAAACACTATTTTAAATGTGTATATGATATATAATATTTTAATATATTTGACAAAAAATAAGATGCTGTACCTGAATACTAAAATGCCACAGCCAATTATTGTTCATTGGCCATTGACTGTCTCTGCTTTAGTCACAGTCCTAATGTTGAATGTTTTATCTGCAGACATTGATGACTCCAAGTTGATTGACGGCACCGAGGTGATTAACAGCACCTTCACCCACAACAAGACAGGCTGCCAGATGACCTTTGATGATGACTATAGTGCCTACTGGGTCTACTTCATCAACTTCCTGGGAACCCTGGCTGTTCTCCCCGGAAACATTGTCTCTGCCCTTCTCATGGACAAGATTGGTCGCCTGTCCATGTTAGGTAATAGAGGGAATAGGGAAATATATAAGAACTGTACACTGTATGTGTGTGTTTGTGTGTGTGTGTGTGTGTGCGTGTGTGTGTGTGTGTGTGTGTGTGTGTGTGCGTGTGCGTGTTTGAGTCTAATTGGGGTTGCAGAGTAATTTGTTTTAACATTGACTGGGATGAAGTGATTCATGCTATTGGCTGAAGCATTCATCACAGACCATGAGAGGACAATTTTCATCAGGTATGGCCACTCCCTTGAACATGAGTCAAGGGACATGTCATGTGTGCCTCTCTCTCTCTCTCTCTCTCTCTCTCTCTCTCTCTCTCTCTCTATCTCTCTCTCTCTCAGTGTCTGTCAGTCTTTAGTGATGGCAATTCTGTAAAATAATGGTCTTACCAAGATCGTGTTTATTGATTTATTATTCGTTATAAAGAAGACCAGTTCAGCTGCAGCCTTCCCATAGACACACTGACTGAGTGAAGAAAATCCTGTGCTTCTTGTTAATATAGCATTTCTCTTCTTTCATCTTATGTCATTTGAATGACCTGCTTGGTCTTAGAAGAAAGGTCAATTGGTTCAACCCTTAAGCTTAAACAACAAGTCATAAACAACAAACAGTTCAACCTTATCTTAACATACATCTAGCTTTGTTGATACCTGAAGCACTTAGTGGAAAGACAACAAATCTCTTTTGTCATTTTTATTTACTCAGTTGCAGTTTGTAAGACTATCAATGATCAATTCTAAAATTTCCATTACACTTTCTCTCTCTTTTGTTTTTAAATACATAGCCTTTTTCCACTGGGATGTCATTCCCCCATTTTGGGAGTGTACATGAAGCTTTGTGTTTATTCATATTGGACATGAGCAATAAACACAGGTTGTAATGTTCTGCTTAATGGAAATATACTATTGTACTAAAAGACGTATTACTACATTAACTAGTACCACCATATTATACCAGTGATTTGGGGCTAATGATTTCAAATGGTTTAGTATTTAATGGTTCAGTATTTAGACATTTTTAAATCTAGTTTATGCTGGTGGTGGGTCATCCACATTTTACTTCATCCGACATGGCAAGGTGTTCATGTGGCGCCTCCTGGTGGGATATCAAATTCATGATTGTGTGTGTGTGCGTGTGTGTTCATCAGGGGGGTCCATGGTCTTGTCGGGTATCAGCTGTTTCTTCTTGTGGTTTGGCACCAGTGAGTCTATGATGATCTTCATGCTGTGCCTTTACAATGGCCTGAGCATCTCTGCATGGAACTCCTTAGACGTGGTCACAACAGAGTCCTTTCCTACTGACAGGAGGTGAGTGGAGTCACATCAAAAGATTGTCAAATAAATGTTGCAAATATACATTTGATGTGTATGATGTATTAAGTGATGAACATTTGTATATATATGTATAATTAATGATGTTGGTATTATTCTCTGCTCTTCTCTCGTCTTCAGAAGCACAGGGTTTGGCTTCTGCAATGCTCTGTGCAAGCTGGCTGCAGTGATGGGGAACCTGATATTTGGCTCTCTGGTTGGCATCACCAAGGTCATACCCATCCTCATGGCCTCCTCCGTGCTGGTGGGGGGAGGTTTGGTGGGACTCCGCCTTCCTGACACCAGGGCCAACGTCCTCATGTAGCGCCAGCATGAGGCTCACTGGCTCCCATAAATCCCAGAGAAGTCCTGGGCGCAGCTAAGGTGGCACCCAGGGAACAGAGGGTGTAAAGGGCTTGGTGTATACTGTATGTACAATGTCTTTTACTTCAGCTTCCTACTGTGTGCACGGTCTCCACTGTCTTAAGCAATATTGGATATTTAACCTTTACATTGCGAAAGCTTTTTTATGCTTCCAGAAATGCGTTGGAAACCAAACCTTTACATTCCATCATTACAAGTCATTGTGAGCAAGCTCAATCATTTGTTATGCAGGCGGATTTCGCGGTACCTCTGCAATTATATATTTCACAATTACAGAGTTGACAGGCTTCTGAGAATTCATCATTACAATATAAGCTGAATGAGCCTTGTTTATAAGGAGTCTTATTAAGTTGTGACTGGGCTTGTGTTATGCTGTGGTTCGGTTAGTGCTCAAAGTATTAATATTGATACTGTTATGATGACAGATGGGGGTGAAGTGAAAAACAAGCTGTAATGAGCATAGCTGACCTGCTGTCTGAGAACGGTGGGAATAGATGATCAGACAGACCGGACACAACACACAGCTGTACAACAGCTGGTTTACCCACACGTTGGGCACATCACAGATAGCTGAGGTATGCAAACACCAGTTTATGCACTTACATTTGGGTTTACATAGTATACTCTGTTTATTTATCTTTCAAATACACACACACACGCACACACACACACCCCCCCCCCCCACACACACACACACACCAGAAAGGCCCTGTCATATTTGTATTTACATAATGTATATTAGACACCAAGCCCTTTTCACAGACTGCTCTACCAAGAATATAAAGGCCATATTGAAGTGTATTTTGTAGTAACTAACAGAATGTTTGGTTTAAATCAGATGATGTAAACTTTAATTTCTGTGGACCCCTTCCTGATGTCTTGTTATAAAATTTGATAAATATTTTGTCCTCTACAGTAAAATTATTATTACACCAAATTATGTTTCTTCTACCCACTTCTCAGTTGCTGTGGTGTTATAGAAAAGGTCCCTTTTGAATATATTACTTTTTTGGACTTAGTTTTGTGTCATAACACGTTTTTAGCACTTGGAAATTATTATTGATCATGTTGCTTCTTTGTCTAAATGGCCTTTTTAAATGTGCCTCTCCATAACTGGAGCATTCACCCTATTGTAAATCTGTGGCTCAAGGTAAGAGGGAATGGAAAGGAAGTAAAGAACAAAGTAAATGTAACTGTTTTTGAGTACATGTGTAATCTAATGTGTCAGATATCCATATTGTGTAAAAGTGCCATTTTGCTTTTGGATTAATAATAAACATGTATAGGTCAAACCTGAGGTGCATGCTGATCCAAAAAAATAGATTACTATAAATGCAAGCAAGTTTCTTAATAATAATGTCTCTAACTGGATTTCAAAACAGCCATTCTTCCTAAAAATAACCCAACAAAACAAAAACAATCAGATACCATTGTAATATCAGTCAATGTAATATCAGAATATTATACATTGCCTTTTATTTCCTTTTTCTGTAGGTTCTTGTATCTACAGATTTCTGTAACTGACACAAATTTCACATTGTAGCTATAAAAATGCCAGAACAGCTTTAAGATCCATAATCTTGTTACTATTACACTAAATGTTACAACAAATCTATTTGACTACATTTCCAACCCACCCCAACACCCATATTGTAACGATTAGAATGGCATAATGTTTTGGAACCATGTAATTACAAATCTGATATTTATTTATTATAAACAGTAATGAGATTAGTTGCTTTTGTTTTCCAACTCCCATTTAGTATGTGTGTGTAATTATTATTCGCCGTGGCTGTTGTTAAGCTTTTACCTGTATTTGTGGAATCTCTGATTGTAGCTTAGAGGTAATTTGTCTTTGTACTGCATTTGGCTTTCTCAAGGTTAGTCAGTAAAAAATATAAGCTTCTAAGCAGTACACGTGTGTATATTTCCTGAAGCCCAGCCATAATCTTGACAGTGTTGTGTCGATCACAGAGAGTGAGCTTTAATGTATAATGTATATTTTTTGATAACCATGATTTAGCTATTTTTAAAATATGACATACTGTACATTTTGGCCAATATTTTACAGTAACTGTATGTTAATTGCCATTGCCAATTGTCAAATCAAAGTCATTAACTCCTGCTGCCTTAGTCAGCAGTGAAATTGTATCATTAGCAGAATAATACAAAATGCAAACTGTCATTGTATGTGTCAGAGGAGGCTGATTAGTGGAAGAGCTACCTGGCTGTTACACAATATATTAAAGAAAATATGTATCCCACGTTTAGTTTAGTTAAATGTTTGGGCCTCCGAAATGTATGTGTGAATGTGTGTGTGGACATGCATGCACACAAGTGCAGGTCTGTGATTGTGTTCATTTGAATGTCAATAATGTGCATATACAGTAAGGCATATGTTTGTGAACTAATTTTATGCTCCTCATTGACACCTTTCCAGCTTTACGCCCAAACATACTGTATCTTTATTGTACATCTCTCTGTGGTTTGTTGTAGGAATGTGTGTGCGTGTGTATGTGAATTTTTCATGCAAAGTTGCATGTGTGCAGAAAAAAAACGTAGTTTGTTTTCTGGCTGAAGATGATGGCAAATGTTGATGAAAAAATGTGAATGTATCATTATTGTAAGTTTTTGTTTATCTGTTTTATTGAAGTAATAAATAATAAAATGTATATTACTGTGAAGGGCCTGCCAGTCATAAAATGACTCCTGCTTTATGTGGAGGTACATGAAGTACCAATTGCCAAATTATGCCCAAATACTATTATGTTTGAAAGGAAAGATTGCAGACTCTGATGCTTGCGAGCTTTCATAAATAAAAGTTATGTTGTCTAGCAAATATTGTGTAGAATATGGATTCATATTATTTATTTGTGTGGCAGAAAGGATCTTAATATGCACAACATCATTCTTAATATGTGTATAAATCAAATGCACCACACAGTTAAAATGGTACTGTAAGACCACAATCGTTTATTGAAAATACCCCATAAAAAGTATGTAAAATACATGGGCAGACACAATTTTTTGTGCTTCATAATATTAATTAAGCAGAATTAGAGGAACCTTGAGAGGAATCTACCACCAGGCACAAAACAAGATGAAATAGTATAAAACAAAAAGCGGCTATACTGTCAAGAAAAACAACTTACAGTCAAGCAGGCTTTGTTAATGATGAATTATGAATGAATGATTTAATGAATAATACACTGCATTCTTTTTATTAATATAGACTATGGAAAATTTGCCTTATTTCATTTGGATTTACACTATGAATTTGTCCATAACAGGAACCCCAATGAATAAAATTGGTTTTGCCACTCAATTGCCAAAAGAAAACAGAACTTTGTGAGACTAGTACTGTACACTGTAAAATATGTTCTTGTATAATAATGGTAAACTACTGGCAGCAGGGTTGCCAGCAGTTTTGTTAACCTTGTTAGAGAAGAGGTCTTTTGCAGGTTAATCCTCCCTTTGTCTTTGGGTCAAAGTTTGGTTAAAATTAAGTTAATAATGAATAATTATTTTATTATTATTTAGTATTAACCCTCCTGTCGCCCTAGGGTTAGGATTAGGGTTAGGGTTAGGTTAGTGTATCCACACCTCCAACCCTAACCCTGTGTTCACATCCCCAACCCTAACGCTAAGACTGTGTCCACACCCCAGCCCTAACCCTAGCTAACAGTTTATCCACACCCCCAACCCTAGCTAACAGTACATCCCCAACCCTAACCCTGTGTTCACACCCCCAACCCTAACCCTGTGTTCACACCCCCAACCCCAACCCTAGCTAACACTGTGGCCACACCCAATCCTAACCCTA
>JAODUG010053153.1:0-15332 GCA_027564795.1 Aphredoderus sayanus
GGGCTTGTGCTCCTCTGTGTAGAACTGGGGATGAAGATGGGACTGTGAGCCTACAGTGTATGTGCTGGTGGGGGGGCTTCATACTGTTGTGTTTCCATGCCTTAACCTTCATGATGTCCTCCGGGTCAAAATGACCAAACGCACTACCTCTCTGTGGCAGATAGAGGGCGCTAAACCTAATTCTACAGCTTACACAGACATACGATGTGCACTGCTGGCACAACAAGGTATGTGTTTGAAACCTGAGGACAACAGGAGGGTTAAAGGCACGGTAGGGTAGGGCAGGGTTAAAAGGGTTAAAGAAAAAATGAATAAAGACATAAATACACACAGCAATGCCAATTAAAAAACCCACAAAGTCATACACAATCATATGGCGCACTCTGGTGGCAGAAATCAATATAATTAAGGACAACAGGAGGGTTAACAGTGAGTTGGGACAGACATTTGGGGCTCTGAGGCTTCTATACAACACAGTGAAGGAGTGTCATTTATCCTCATTTGAGTTAGCTAGATGAGATCCCGTTTTATTTTTTTTGTTTTTTTTTTGTTGTTTTTTTTACAGTGTGCAGTCAGTAATCATTTAGAACCCAGCACTGCGTTTGCCCTCCCGGGAAAAATTGTAAATGGTAAACGCAAGGTCAGCATTCATTGCTGTCCGTGGTGTCCAGTCCCTGTGTGCACTCTCCACCTCATGGCTCATTCCCAAGCTCCTCTTTGCCAAAACATAACCCCTGCCGCATGCCCCCTGGGAGGCTTGAAGCAGGTAGCAGCATCCGTTATTAGCCTCAATTTGCAGTACAGTATAGGTCACCATACTGTACTGCATGCACACTGAAGCACAGCACAACAGAGCACACAGCAAAATAGTACAGTACAATATATGCAGGTATACATCTCTAGACTACTTCACATTATCAATGATTAAGAATAACGATTCAATTCATTAATGTATTGCCAGTTACAGTTAGGTCATTTAGTGAATGCTTTTATCCAAAATGGCTTACAATGAGCACAATAATAATAATAATAATAAACTTTATTCATATAGCACATTTCATACAAAGTGTGCAATCCAACGTTCTTTACAATTGAAGACATTTGAAAAGAATGATGATGTGGTCAAATGATTTTAACAAGGAGACATTTTTCTTGTTTACATGGCATCTACATGGTACTGTAGGTGTTAGCTTGGTAAGATCACACGGACTTGGCTAGCTCCGCATACACAATGTGCTTCACTTTAGACCGAGGTGGGTTCTGTTGTGATTGGTTGATCCAGTCACCTTCCAGTGATTTCATTCACACCTAGCGTGGCACTGCCCAGAGTTTACACGCTGGCCAGACACACTGTTGCTAAATCAGAATGGTCTCAGCAGGCTGTCTTGAGTAGGTGTGATGTTCCTACAGTACAGTATGTACTCCATCAGAGAGGATAGGCATCAATACATATAAGTAAAAGCCATCTTCCTGACACAATTTCTTTGCTGTTTGGTTTTGAATGGATAACTCAAACTTAACAATATAGTACAGTAAGTGTCATCAGAATTACATAAGTGAGACTGTATTTACTGTACTACAACTGTGTGCAATGCCAAAAACGACTTATAGGCAGATAGTAAAACCTTAATTCAGTTAGCGTGATTTTAACCCTCGTAATGTACTCAAAAATCTTTTTTTTGGCACCTGGCGGCGCCATTTGATTGTGTATGATTTGTGTGTTTTTCAATTGTCATTGTAGAGTGTATATATTTCTTTATTATTTCTTTCTTTATGTATTTGTGTTGTTTTATGTGCCTTTTAACCCTCCTGTTGTCCTCGGGTTTCAAACTCACACCTTGTGTCAGCAGTGCACATCATATGTCTGTGTAAGCTGTAGAATTAGGTTTAGCACCATCTATCTGCCACAAAGAGCCAGTGGTTAGGACATAACGAGGGTTAAGAAAATGCTGTTTTTCTGCTGACAATCAAGAATCACGTTGCTGATGTTCACACATTGCTAATACATTGCTAATATTTGGTACAGCTATGCACCGAAGACAAGTCAACAACATTTGTAATTACGAGTAGATGTGAATCCTAACACAAAAAAACAACAACTAAAAAACAACATAAAACATACACATATTCAGAACACTTAGCCTCAAGGGCTGGAATTTGTTTTCCACCCTGACAAATTATTTCCTGTTGGTCTATTTGCCTTTGTAGGTCTCGTTGCCATCACTGCATTCTCCTAGTTCCTCACGGCTCACATAAATAGCCATTACAATGTTTACACAAACAGCTATGCGAAAACATACAAGGCTGTTCTCGGCATAACAGATGGATTGCTCTCCTCTGCAGCCTGGTGTAGTTTTAATCAAGCAACAAGTGCTGGGAAACATTGACATAATTAACAAGCTGTGATTGAAGGGTGCTTCCAAAATCTGGGAATTACGGATCAACGAATTTGTTTTGAATAAAACCGATGATTACAAATCCAGGGGCAGGTTTCATCAAAGCTTCATCTATGTTTAAAATTCGAGACGGTCGCTCGCGCAATCATCACATATTTAGGCTGTCTGGGCTTGTAATTCTCTACCCAGCACGAATTTGTTTGGATGCGAGACATCTGTCTTCGCTCCAACTCATTATCACATAGAATATGCTAGTGGAGTGGACACCACTGGATGTGCCTTCCAGAAAGTTAAAGGTTAACTGCAAATGTAGGCTGTTCCAACAGAATCTAACACATATTTTGGATAGTTTGCTAAAATACTGTAGCCTACTTCTTTGACTTTATTCTGCAGTGCTCAGTGTTCACAATTTCTGATCTACAAGATGGAGAAATGCATGTATGGCCATCCTGAATAGCTACATTCTTTTTCCATTTCATGTTGCTAACAAAAGTTAGCATCAATTAGCAATGTAGCTTATCCCTCGTCATGCCATAAAAATATTGTCTTGAACCACTAGGCGGCGCCATCTGATTGTGTATGATTGTATGGTTCTTTTTATTGTCATTGTTGTGTGTATTTATTTATGTATTAATAATTCCATTATGTATTTGTGTTGTTTTATGTGCCTTTTAACCCTCCTGTTGTCCTCAGGTTTTAAAGAAAAAATTAATAAAGAAAGAAATAAATACACACAGCAATGCCAATTAAAGAACAGATGGCGCCGCCGGGTGGCCAAATACGATATTTTTAAGGACATAATGAGGGTTATTCTAACAGAATGTTGTTTGCAGTTAAAGTACTGTATGACCTATTCATCTGCTAAATTATGTAAATGTTAAATGTTAACCTGCCCTTTAATAAACTAATGTAGGCCTACACATCTGTCACATGCACACTCAGACACACACGCGAAACTGTAGCCCAGTGGCTCTAAACGTTTTTTTTGTACCCCCTCACACAATCTCCAAGCAAGGCAAAGGAATAGAATTTAATTTAATAGTATAGAAGCAGAAATATACTGTAGTCCCCACGGCTTTTAATATCAAAGAACATGAGGAGATATAAATGTACGTGTATACTCACAACATTTGAATTCAAACTGAGACATAGACATTGTAATGAGTAGTTGTTGTAGAACTCTGTTTACCGAAGTTCTGTGTAGCCGATACCTGCCAGAACTCGCAGTTTAAGTTACTTGACGCTGCTCTACATTTACAGATTTAACCGCTGCCTTCTCATCCATGTAATGCCATTCCCACTTAATCAGTTGAGGATTTAATCTTGTCTGAGGAATTCAAAACAAATAGCACCAGCAGCCATTTGCCAGTCCCCATATTCATCCGTCTCGTCCTTATTGAAAATCATTCTGTGAGCACTCTCTGTGCTGCGATCCAATATGCATTTAATATAGTCAACTGGTTCTTCCGCACTCCTCGAGAATTTTTACACGGTGTTCCTGGCAGTTACTTCCTGCAACAAAGCATTCGTTTTGAGAGGGAACAATATCAAATCAATCACTGGGGTTTGTTTATTTCGCTGCCTTTTTCACCTCACTGTGATTTTTAGCTGTCAGCTGCCTAGTTTCTCGTTGATTGGGTCGGATCTTTCTAAAGGCTTGCCGGGTGGAAAGAGATACTGTCGACAGGGGAACAAAGGTAAACACGGTTGAGCGTCAAATCAAATGAAAGCACGGGCAGCACACAATCACCCAGTCATTACGAGGCTGAAGGCCACGCTTGCCTTTGAAGGGCCGGGAGCATGTGTATGGTTTTTTCTTTTGTCAAGGACTCTCACATGATACTGACCTCTTGTCGGTTCCATAGGGCTTTTTATTTTATTTTACTTTTTCCTGCACAGAATCATAGCTTTTGGGCTTAAAGAGAACCTCCAAATTACAGTTTCAGTTGAAACCAGTGATAAAAAAAACCTTGTTAAAAGGTATTCTATATGATATTTTAAACTGTTTTTGTGTGGCTCAATAACATATTTGTTTTGGCCTGAGATGCTGGTGCTCTAGTGGGACATCTAATGGCGGAAAGTCACATAGTGTCACTTTAAGCCTTTTGGTAGCAAACTAAGCTCACATGCCCCTCCCACACATGTGTGCTGAGTGACTCACACCCTTCTCCACCCCTTACATAACTCTCCCTTTAATGGGTGCTCCTTCAGAAGGTCCACACACACATTGGAAGTGCATTTAGAAGGCTAGGGCATTGTTGTTGTGTGCAATGTATTAGTATTTTTTCAGAACGCACAGAGAACGGTTAGCTTGTGGACTGCAAGGAGATATTTGGTATTTTTGACAAAAAGTGTATTCGTTTACAATCGCTGACTATACCTTTATAAATGATAAATTCCATGTTCTGTTGAGGAGTGTTCATTTAAAAAAATTTTTTAAAGGGACACAAAAGTTAGGATATAATGTGTGTACAGAATCCAACAAGTTCTCTCACAAACTTTTGTGATTTTGCTGTGTGAGAAAGCTGGCCATACTTTCTGAATTCTCCGTTGTTGTTTGAATATCTGAATTAGAATAAATTACAGTCGTTTATAGATCCATTCTCAGCACAACGTTACCATTTTCCTCTGTCACCAAATATCTAGTATGAAAAATTAGATGCCCGAAGCTGCATCAAATTTCATGGAAGAGAGCCACTGTTTGGAGATCATTTTGGACAGATAAATGTCATTCTGAGCTTTAAACCCATATCGGGATTTAGAAATGACTTTTCTCCCAGTGATGTTCCACATTAATTATGGATCGGTTGGTAATTTTCATTAATTACAGAGATGCTTGCAGTTAATCATAATTATGCTTTCTGCATATTTTCATGGTTATTTGCTGTTATCAGGGGTCGACGAATCAGTGTGTGTTGATAAGAAAAGGGCAACTCTTTGTGTGTGTGTGTGTGTGTGTGTGTGTGTGTTTGCGTGTGTGTGTGTGTGTGTGTGCGTGTGTGTGTGTGTGTGTGACAGAATAGAGAAAGTTTGTTCAAGTGCATTTGTGTTAATGATTGACTTAGATTTTGTATGTGGTTGTTTATGTGTTTCTGTGTGTTATCTATGTTGTATTGACCTGGCTTTCAGAGCCAAATATGTGCATTAATATTCAGAAAGAAAACAAAAACCCATTACTGTTAACAATACCACATGATGCTCTGGCAATGAATGTGCTGCTTTTCCCGAACAGTAATCCCGGACTGGGTCTCTGTGATTGCAGATTTATTCCACTTCCTTCTCATTAGCATCTCTGATTATGCAAAGGGTTTCTTTTGACTTTGCTAGGCGTTCCACAGGGCCTCCATTAATTTTGAAAACAAGTAATACTTTTTATCCCAGCCGTAATCCTAGTGATCATAATTAAATGATAACTGATTAAGTGTTGGATACCGGAATTAAATCAATGCATTGCTTAGATGCAGGCAAAAAGAGGTGATGTATTTAGCAATCACATTGTGAATTACAATTGTGAATCACAATACAATCTATTGTATTGTGATTGTTGCTATATATAAAGCATGTACTGTAGCATATCACAGGTTTGATCTCATTTTAAGAAATTTCCCTGTAAAATGAAAAGAGTCACATTCTGATTTAAATTTAATCCATGTACGGTTCACAAGGAGAGCAAATTACTTTAATGGCTGTGGAGTTTGATCAGTGCTTTGATAAAGTAAAGTGAATTAAAGTTCAAAATGGTTTAATAACAAACCCCTAATAAAATTTGTGAGAGAAGTATTTTCTCTGCTCTTCTGAGGTTGTTGATGTGTGCCAGAATCCATTCAGGGGTTAATGGTTTCTGATGAACTCAAGGAAGCTTAAAAGCAAGAAGGCGTCTCCACTCAAATGTTTATAAAAATCAATTAAAGACGATTTTCTCGAATTCATCTGAAGGAAATTATAAAGTATGGCAAATCAAAAGAGTAACTACAGACAGATGAAACCAAGTATAATATCTTCAAAGTTCTCATGGAACCCACAATGGTTTAATTGTACAGTAAAACCAGCTGACAGATCAGCTGATCACTGCTTTTACATGCATTGGACAAATCGTCCATGGCGCCTTATTTAAGCTGGCTAAGGCTGCCCTTTCCTGCTGCTTCATCTGCAAGTCCCTTTGCAACCCACTATGCTGTCTGTCTTAACCCACATGTTGTCTTCCGGGTCAAAGTGACCCAATGCGCTACCTCTCTGTGGCAGATAGAAAGCTGAAATTCTAATTCTACAGTTTACACAGACATATGATGTGCACTGCTGGTACAACTAGGAGTGTGTTTGAAACCCAAGAACAACAGGAGGGTTAATAGGCACGAAAAAATTAACAAATACATACAGAAATAAATAAATACACATAGCATTGACACTAAAGGACACAATCAGGTGGCGCCATCTGCTGTAACAAGACGTTAGTAGTTTGAAACTCGAGTACAACAGGAGGTTTAAATCATGTCTGTTGTCACTGATGCTTGCTGTTCTGTACCCTGCGGGGGGGGGTCTTTTACTGTTCCCTACCCTTCTACGTGCACACATGAGCCTAGAACAGAGTCATACCGTCAACAATAACTAACTGCAATGCAAATAAAACACTTTATTTTGACTAAAACGTCCCGGTCCTCACCGAACCACAGTTGGAGAAAGGGATACATTTCAGAGGAACTCGTCAGTGTGTGTTTCTGCCTGGGACAGCAGTAATCTCTCAACAGGCCAAAGACTCTGATCTTCCATCACACATTGTATCGAGCTGCCCTCAAGGAGGAAATACAGCTGCTTGTTCCCCCCCCACTACTCTCCTACCCTGACACAAGACAACCTTTGTGCCTTGATCGTGGCTTCAGTGTTTTATTGGCAAACATCACAATGCGGGGAATTATCTCAAGTTGTGTAAGAAATGTTCTCCCTTGTTTCATTAATCAGCTCTCTGTAATCTTCATCTGTTCCTGGGTGGTGAGTTCCGAATGAGCGGATAGCTGCAGGCGATACAGACAAACAAGATGCAAAGATAATGGAGCATACAGCAGAGAAGAGGAAGCAGACAAATGGCCTGCATGGACAGACCAGCCTGTGAACACTGAATAAAGAAATCAACTGGCCACCTCATTTTAGATTACATTTATCTAATTCACCCTTTGCTGTTTTAGTGGAAAGATATTGGTTTTATTTTGAAGCAGATTGCAGCTTGCATGGTGCCCACCACTATACTTTATGTTTATGTTTTAAGCTAAATATTCTTCAACCTTGTATTTGCCAGCCTCATCTGAGATGTCAATGATGCTGTATTGTCTTTTTCCATTGAGGACGACAGTGGAAATGTTTTTGATTCTACACAGTGTGGTATTTGCTTAATAACACTCAAATAAATCCAAGTGTATTTTTAAATTAAATCTATGTAAATGAAACTTTACAATCTCATAAAAAAACAGTAGAGGAATCTTTAAAAGCGGTCAGACGATTAAGTCACATGACCCTAAACCACTGTGGAGAGCTCTGAAACAGCTATGCCGCGGCATAGCGCTCAGCAAGGCTTCAGAAGACCACTGGGGGCATCGGGACCAGTGCTCAGGCTCGGGAGCAATTATCTTACAATACCACAGAAGAAGAAACAAAGGAAGTAAAGAAACAAAACTCAAGAAGAGACTGGAGGGAGGCGAGCAGCCTCATGATAAAGGAAAACGCTGCTGAAATACTGTGTGTAGTGGTGCTGTGTCTCTGTGTGTGTGTGTGTGTGTGTCTCTGTGTGTGTGTGTGTGTGTGTGTGATGTGTGTGGAGAGAGAGGGAGAGAATCCTGTTTGATCACATGACTCCCGCTTAGCTCAGATGCTGATGTCAGCACATTTGAAGCAGCAGGAGCCAACATGGGACCATGGGATATGCAAAGATTGGGGACGAGAGAGCTAAATAGAGAGAGGGAGAGAGAGAGAGAGAGAGAGAGAGAGAGAGAGAGAGAGAGCATTACACAACTTACACTACTAACGAACACTACTTTGTGTTACTTTATTGTTGTAGTACTGAATTTCAAACCAAAACCACATAATTTTCGTAACGCAGAGAAACTCATAATGGAACATAATGAGGAGTGTATCCTGAAAACAACATACATGTTAAAGGAATCTAGTTAGAGCTGGGCTGGGCTTTACTGCAGGACCCAGGCCTTGGTGCCCAGGGGGTTGGTGCCCAGGGGGTTGGTGCCCAGGGGGTTGGGGGGAAGGTCTATTAGCAGACAGTGTGTAATAGCACTGTCAGATAACGGAGAGGTGGTTCAAGGTGAAGCCGGTCACACAGAGCCAGCCCTAACAGACTGGCCCTAATGTCCTCCGTGTGTCGATCTGGCCTGGATCCACCATCCTAGTGGCACTCAGCTCGCTGGAGATCACGGTCTGGAAACTCTGGCTGCTTTGGTGTTCACACATCAGCCACTCTAGACGGCTGGACCAATCACCAACCAGTTTGAGGGGTGGCTGTGTGCGAAGCCGAAAGTCGAGCGTTTCTTTCAAAATGGTGGTAGAACTAGATGAAGTCAGAGGAACAGTTGTAGCACAGCAAATGGTTAAGTTAACAATAGGTAAATAATAATTATTATTTAGTATTAAGCCTCCTGTAGGGTTGAACCACGAGGCGGGTAATTTTGACCCCAGGGCAACAGGAGGTTTAATTAACCCATGAATCCAAAATAACAGTCACCAATGGAGCGTGTGTATGTTTGGTCTGTTTACAGTACATTAGCCTTGTGATACCATCCTGATATCGCAAGCTACACTTTGACTTTGCCCCGTCAATCTGGAACCCCTCAATTCAAATGTGTTTGTCGTGAAGGCGGTGCTAATATACGTCAATCAAACGTCTTTATATACGATTGACCTTCCTACCATTGTCTCATCCAATCAGCATAAGCCATACATTTACATTTAAGGGGGGGGGCGTTTCAGGCGGAGTCAGGTACTGCAAAGATGGCGACTTCAAACCCGTTCTTGAGAAAAGCTATGGGTGACATCACGGAGGGTTTGTCTATTTATGTATACAGTCTATGGTACAGCCTAACTGTTATAATGCCCCGCCACTATTAGTCAGCGTGGTGAACATGAGCCTTGGACTGAACATGTCAAGGGCAGAGGCAAAGTCGGAGGGACGAGGCTAGATACTGTAAAAGAAGCCATTTGTCACTGTTCCGCATTCCATTACTGGGGTTCCCGAGTTTCAGCTGCAGTGCTGGAAGAGGAGAAATATGCTTCTCACTGCCTCTTTACAGCCCCTGATAATCTCTACAAAGCTGTCATGCAAAACCCTCTTTTCTGCATTTTTGGAAACATCCTCGGGAGGGTTAGACTGAAAAATACCCTGAGAAAGACTCTTTTTTTTATTTCTGTTCGCCAGCAGGACATCTTGCCACCGGAACCGTCCTGGCTAACGAAGGGTTTATTCTTTCAGCTTTTACAGGAGCAAAACCATCCCCTCTGAACAGCCAGGCTCTAACAGCGTCTCACAGCCAGTCCGTCTGGAAGACGTCCATGAATTAATTTGCCCCTGCCAAAGCATCACGATAAGCATCTGCCTCAGATGATATCCAATTATATCCGTTCTCATACAGCCACGTACATTTCTCTTTATCGGGCCCTACTGATGAGAGCCGGTGGCTGGAGGTGCTCTGTATACTATAGCAGCAGGCGTAAGAGCAACCATTAGGCTTTCTCTGATGCAGCACTTTCCCTGTAAGTGGGTGATTTCGCTGACTTTACCATTGCAGGTCAATGATGAATTGGAGTAAACAGTGATGGAGCACCTTTTGCAGTCATAAACCCTGGACCACATACCGATGATTCCCAATCACTCCCACCCCCCCATTTCCCCCCAAGACCCCCCCCACCGTAGTTAATAACACCGGCCAGCTGCCTGCTCTGGGTTTTGACTAAATATATTTTTTGTGATAATCCACTCATCTGACAGCCTCCATAACCCTCGCCTAATAATCTCTAATAAGGGTGACCTTTGATGGCGCAGGCAGCTTTGCGGAAGCTGTCTGCCGCTCTTAGCACGCCCACAGGCTTGTAATCCTCTCGTCTTGCGTCTTCTGAAATTAAGTCTTAGTTTATTACACCCCCTCCACACACAACCGCCAGTTTGTGGCAGCTGGTGGTAATGGACCTGGCATTTTCACTGAGTAAATATGTTTGATTGGTAACCAACTGATCACCAAACTACACCCAAAGATACAATATAATCTAGCTATACCTAATCGCCCCAATGTATTATATGTATTATTAGTAAGAACAGCAGTATAGGTCATACACCAAATAACATTCTGTTAGAATAATGACAGGAGCATCATCTCAGATAACTTCGTTATACATTTCACAACATATACATCACCTATTAACATTCAATCCTCAGATTAATTGCAACCAGGCAAAACATCAGCAAAGTGCTTAAAGATTCCAAGAGTTGAACACATACAGTACATAAAACACAGACACTGGATAAAAACACTTAATATCCCACTACAGCTCCCCACATGCAACCCCCTGCACAACAGAAAAATAAAACCCTTACATTAAAATTGTTATTCTTAAAAAAAAACTACAAAAAAAACATTAAAGATAATAACACTACATTACATACAATAACGGGCTACGTTGATGTGGACTCACTGTGTTATACTTGGAGAGGAGAAAGAAGAAGGGTGGAAGTTTCGTGACTGTCACAGTTCTGGGGCTTTACCACTGAGCCACATAATACCTTTTGTCCAGCAACAGTCTTATGGACGGGCATTAGTCTTGGCTCATTTGGTCCATCATAATCCTGTGGGCACTGCGCACATACATCCCCATGCAGTCACAGCTCAGCATATCACACTGCACACTGTGTGTCTCAAGGTAGAACTGTACGCTTCAATTAAGGAAAATGATGTTTAGTAATTCGCCACGGTTGACTGAATGCGCACGAAGGATAAACGTAACGTTTCACGGCATGCCATGGCGAGGTCAAGATGAAGAACGAGATGCTGTGTGGCCGCCTGCCATGGCAACCGAGAGGCCAACAGTTGCCATGACTCTGGTACTAACTTCTGTACGGTCGCATCTTACGTGTGGCAGCACTCACTAATTTAACCATTGTAAAATAAATAGTTTCAGTGTGGTAGACAATCCAGGTGTGTACTGTAAATATACATATGTTCCAAATCACCATTAACAGATTGATGACCTGTGCAAAGAAAGCCTTCACCTGTGGGAAGGAACTTCCCAGATCCTCTACAACATCAGCGAACCTGAAGTAACACCCTCACTCCTACAGTATGTGGAGGATTTACCAACCTGTAATTCCCCTCTATTCCAGACCTCCGCGGCGGCACCAAGTGAAACAAGTCTCTCCCTCCCGCGTCTCCAGTGGCACACTGCCAAATCATTCCATTAGCAAGTCTCTGGAGCGGCAATGCAGGCAATAATGTTTTTCTCGGTCTCCGCAGGTCATAAGGGAACGAACCGGTGCAACAAGGCACCACAGAGAACCCCCTACAGGTGCAATTCAATTGAGTAGATGTAAACGAATGATGCACTTTGTGGTCTAGAGACATGTTCATTTTTACTTCAAATCACACTTTTCAACAACCTCCCTTACAAGGGCTATTTGGAAACTTCGTCTCCCATCTGTTAGAAGTTGTGAGAAATGGCTTAGTAACTAAGCTGCATTGACAGTGTATGGCTTCAGGTCCACTGGGTGACATTCAACAACGATTTTTAAGGCGAGTCCACACGTCAATAGACATAAAAAAAGAAGAACACTCTCTGTGGGGGTTTGATGTTCATTTTTAGCCACAGGCCATGCAGGTGTTGTTATAGCATACTATCTGTGTGACGCTTGTTGTGAAGACAGAAACACACCATTAACACTGCTTCTAACACATAGGGATATATGATAACCTGTCATATGTTATGGAATGCAAATCTACAGTGACACACATGCATACATACCGTAGACTCTCTCTCTCATCTGGTATACGTAGCAACAATTATCAATAGGTCAGGGAGATCTCACCAGCAGTCATTCTCATATTTCCCAGAGGACATCTGTCTCCTTTCAAGCTGTTTACATGGGGACATGAATCCTCCCAGAGCATTGACTCCTGCGAGCGTGTGCCCAAACTTAAGGTCTGAGATTTTAATATCGGGAGGACAGCCCAGTATATACCTTCTACAGAAATTCCCACTGGTAAATGCAGTCAAACCCCTTTCACTGCTATCCGGGACAAGTGGACCAATCCTGCGTTCACGCAGACCAGGAGCACAATGCCACCGGCTGCCTTTCAGAGAGAGTTGTCGATTTACAGCGACATTGTGACAAGGGACAAGCGTGTCTCATCCGTATGAACGCTGGGTTATAGGCTGTAGCTTCTCTATACAGCATGGTGGGTGGGGGTTCTTTATCCTCGCGAGATCAGGATGGTCTCGCGACGATTCAATTTAATTTCGCCGCAAGAATCAGTCTGGAAAGGCTGGGGATCATTGCGACTGTAGTCCGAGTAGTATTTGAACTTTCACATCAGCGTCGTCGTCATAGCTACGGGCGTGGTTTATGTGTGACGACAGAGAAAGCGACTTGGAAACTTGAAAATAACATTGGCGGATCCTAAAAAGCTAAGCGTAGATGATACTATATCGTCAGTTTTATCTCAACTGAAGACTATGTATCTTCATTGAAAATAGAACAAACAGCATTAAAGGCTTTTTAAAATAGAAAATATGTTTTCGCTCTACTCCCAACTGGTTGCGGCAAAGGTTTTATGTCCTACGACGTCATATTGGTTTGAGTGGTTGAAGTTACGGTGACAGACAAATGACAAATGGTTTATCCAATCAAATGACAAGATGTTTATGAAAGAAACCGCCCTAAACAAACAGTTCCTATGGACGGCTCCCCAGAAGGACTTGTGAACAACAATCCACCTGGCATGTCAGGTTAGGGGGCTCTTACCACGCTTTTATGCATCAATGTCTTACAACCAAAATGCAGGAGCCAGCCATCCTTTGGGGTCACCGTTGTAGAAGATTAATATTTAATATACAAACTGAGAACATCTTCAATTACAGTCAGTCACCGTAGTTTAGAAATTATCCTTGATCAAATGCAGAATTTAAATATTTTTTCAGTTGAAAAATATTGCAGAAAATGTATGTATTTTTCACTATCCCATCATATAGGATGCTGTGCTATCCTTGATGCAATGATGCATTAAAACATGCATATGTTGTGTTGATTAAAACAGACTCCTTGTGTTGCAGCAAAGCAACTAAGTTTTAACAGCCTAGTGGTTCTGGGGAAGGAGAGCAGAATATGACACATTAGCTGTTCTCATCTCCATACCTGCATTTGTGCCACCGGCACAAAGAGACTAGTGGTGCATGCCTTCCAGCCATTTTTGCATAAATTTGAATGAGAAACTATTTTTTATTTTTTTATTTCCCCCCCGTGAGAAAGTAGCATAGCGATGGATGGGAGGGGGGTGAAACCAGGGAGGGGTGTCTCTGTGGCCCGCTGGGAATCTCATCAAATACAACAGAAGAGCACATTACATTCTTTGCGTCACTGTGTTATGCCTGTGCATGCTAACATGGGCACATTTGAGCCTGAACATAAAGCTCGCACTTCATAGTCATAAGAGGTCGAAAAACACTGAAGAAAATCATTTCACTATATTTTTTTAAATGTTATGCTGTTGTTGTTGCCTGGAATTTTTATTACAGATTACAGTCAGTTCATATTTTTGTATAAACTTTGCAAGCCTTCCTCACAAACCCTGGTATTAGGATACATTTTTAAATAATACACCTGAACACAAAATTAAACACATTTTCTCTCAGAATTGCTACCTTTTTAAACCATGCTACCGTTTCGTGATTGGACATCTGTCACATAACTTGTAAACCGGTCAATGATTTTGTCATAATCGCTTCCCTGATCATTTATTTTATAAGGTTCTCTCGCTTTCAAGCTACATTGGGCACATTTTAAAATAAGGACATCATTTATTTTAAAATGTCATGGTCTCACGCAGTCACACATTTCACTCTGGCCTATTGGCCAGTTTTGACCGGTACCTAATTTTACCATCTTTCCATTTCTGACCAAATTCTAATTAAGAATTCAATATAGTTTTCATTCTTTGTTTCAGGGCCGTTGACATACTGTGAGGTGTACTGATACATGGTTACAGCGATGAAGACCGGCAGACTTTAGAGTAGACTTTGACTATGGTCATAAGATGTGGCCACAGATATGAGAGAATTAGGTCCAGATCAACATTTGAACAGAATTCCCTTTTATGATGAAATGTGGCATCAGCAACTGTAAAATAATACACTGCTGAAAATATAATCCGGTGTTTCTACACAGCCCTGGCTCTGTAAATGGGAACACAAGCAAAGTGGTGCAGACCGCACCACACAACACTATCCCATCCTTGGCAATGGGTGTCCAATGTGGGCGGGGGTCAGAGCTTCTGAGGGAGCAGCCTATGGGTACTGAAGAGAGAGGTGTTTTTGTTTTGATTTGAGTTCAAATGTCAACAAGCTTTCCTCAAAAATCCCTGACTCCACCTTTAAGGCGTGGGTCCATTTAACATGACCTAGATTCCCCTTTCCAGTCCTTGTATCACAATGGCTGCGTGTCATTACACATGGGACGCAACCACTTAGTGCCTCACCTTTTCACTGTGAGCGGAGCTGAAGAGCCCAGTTCTCCACCATGCATGCGAATGGCAGAGATAGCTGAAGAATAACCATTTACAAATATATATAAATATAATTTATATATATACACACATATATATATATATATATATATATATATATATATATATATATATATATCTCACTCGTGACGCCCTTACAATATATTATTGAACAACC
>JAODUG010053163.1:0-22288 GCA_027564795.1 Aphredoderus sayanus
ATATATATATATATATATATATATATATATATAAATCAACCCAATAACTGAGCACCAAAACTATTAGGAGAACTTAAAACATTTAAACTCATTAAAAGTAGGCCTATACTTCTAGGCCGTCAGCTAATGATAACGTTTCCATATTTGGTAGCTATACTGACCAAACGGCAGTTACACACTTAAAATGGTATTAGCCTAAATGTGGCAGCCGCCTCCTCTCCCCCCTTTTATTCATGTAGGCTAGTTCTGTTTCAAACTTTAAAAGTAGAAATGCAGGCTTTCTGCGGGCGTTACTATGCTATCGAGCAGTGTCCTTTATTAATATCCATATAGTCATTAAAACATACATAATTTCTTGTCATGTGGACAACAAAGTAATGTTTTACACTGGACATAAGGCAGAACATGTTAAGATTCTACTATATAAACTGAATCAGACTCATTTGGTCTCTCATAAAGCAAACCGCAATTGCGATATTGCCATATGAAACATCTGGCTGGAAAACTCCTTGAAGACTCTTGGAGTGCAGCAAAATTAGTAATGTTTAACCACCTTCACAGTTCCAATGGTCTAAATCTGCAAACATCAACCACTGGCGAAGTGGACTTATGATCCAGTAGCTTTAGGTCTTTTTACACCCTTTGAAAATATGCCCTATGAAGTAGATGCAGGTGAGCCTGTTGCTAATGCTATTAATTGTTTTGCCAACAATGAATACTGATTTTGGCAATTGTTCACATCATCCACAAGTTAAAAACCAAGCAAATGCCTGGAACACTTCTTGCTGTATCAGGGCCAGACAAAGCAAAATTGACTTTTCTAATAGTTCTCAGTGCTGATGATTGTCCACAGGCTGGGTAACTAAAGCAGTAAGTCTGGGAGTTTAAGAGAAGTAGAGCTGACAGCGCCGTCATCATCTGACTCCTGCTTTGGCGTCTGGTGCTTTCAGATTTCTTTTCCAAACAGGAGAGATCTGGCACACAAATAAATGGAAACAATGAATACAAAGACTACATCTAAATGTGAGCATTTATTACATTCAAATATGTCTATCTGCACTTACTTGAGGGGGGACTGAGGGCTCTAGATGTCGTCCTAGAAATGACAGAAGCCGTCTCCATATAAGCCCACTGCCCAGGAACATTAAGCCTGTCACCAGCCAGAATACACGTGGATCCTGGCAACACAATACAAAACAAAAACACTACGATAGGCTACTTCAACCCCAAAAAAGCAATTTATTAATGTAATCCACACATTATATGGACAGACTTCAAATGACAAAAATTCTTAAAGAGTAAAGAGTGTGATTTGCATGACAACAATATAAACGATCGCACAGCCCTATAATTAATGAAAATATACATAAAATACTGTTTTGGTAGATAAATTAAGATACACGTGTTTTAATAAAATCCGGTAATGTAACAACTCCCTGCCACTTACTTGAATAGATAAGTAACTAACAGAAAGAAATAAAAATACTGTAGCATAGTGTGGCTCATAAACATGCAATATAGCCCTGTTACTAACAGAAGAATGAATGACTCACTTCCTCAAATGAGGACTCCAGATTCATTCCAAAAGCCACACCCATCAGGCCAAATAAGGAGAGAGAGAAGGTTCCCATTGTCAGCTGTAGATTCAGGCGCATCATCACATTACGATGGCTAGAGAAAAAGTATTGCTTGTGATTTTTTTCCCGACAAAAAAGAATTGTTCGCATGCTGGCCTATGGACATTCATAATGGAATTGTTACAGTAGAGCGATTTTTTTGTTGTTGTTGTCAATCACAGATACAACAAATAGAGATATCTACTAGACAAGAGATTTACAGATGACACATTTTTTTAATCTACTGAAATTAATTTGGCATCCTAAATGCGTTGGTGTACCACAGAGTAAACAGCTGTATCAAGCATTCATGGCTGTGAATACTAAAATCAACTGGTGGTCAGCATTGCTTGTGTGTACTGTATGTACATACCTGTCCAAATTAATAAAGATAATGCTCTCAGAGTCATCTATCAGGACTTTTAGCTCCCGCGTCTCGTTGCCCAGCTCCTCCGCCTGCATGGTTGTAGTCAACAATCACATTTCTATCCACGTTTATCAGCTAAGCACACTATGCCCACCTGAGCAATTTGACGTACATGCTCAGCCTTTAACGTTATACAGTATCAGATTCTGACAAAACTTTTAGTTAAAAGCAAAATGGTGCTTGGCTTTTTGTGTTACCTGCATGTAGTAGTTCTCCAACAACAGTTCCATTTCCTCAGCATGGTCAATACCCATACTGCTTTCCTCACTATAGACACACGTGAACAAATATTTACAACACGGACCACCTAGAACATAATTTTAATTAATAATGTGATTTTAAATATAGTTTGAATACTGAAAATAATTGATAGGACCACACATAAGTTAGATATCAGATGAGGTGATTCAGCAATCATATGGTGACATATTTGTGTGCACATTCATACAGTAAAGGTGTAGATGTGTGCAGGGGTGGAGGGAGACAGAAATTCAGCCCACGAAGTTCAGGTTATGTTGGGAGGGGCCACCTCGAATCTCCCCTCAATATTAAAACGTTTAGTTTGGCCCGGTGTAAAGTTTTGGCCTGGAATGGACCGGCCGTTAGGGAGTTGTTTCGAACCTCCTGACGGCCAGTCCGTCCCTGGGTGTGTGTGTGTGAATGCTAACACATACAATACTCTTGGGTCAGTCCACTTAGTGAGACACAGTTCCTCAATCATTTCTTCCTCATCCAAAATCTTCAACAAAGACTCCTTGAACACCTTTATGTCTGTTTCCAACTCCGATAAACTGACAGAAAGAGAAATATGAAATTAAAACAAAACAAGTAAACAATGTTTTATAACGAATGCAGAGATACAAAAATAATTATATAAAAACAACAATCCAGCCTTAAAGGTGCCCTATGTAGTTTTGGCCAGCCATCAGATTCAAACTACATTTCAAGCAGTTAGGGGGCAGCATATCACCAGAATGTAGTGGTGTGATTGACAACAGGTGAGCATAGGCCCTCACGGCAGCTTCTTCTTCATCTGTTCATGTTAGACTGAGGTTAGACTGTCTGCTACAGTTACGGACTTCACCCCTTGCGATACAAAATGGTAATACAAGGCAGTATGGCCCGTACACTAGCAGTTTTAGCCTATATATTCTATAAATATTTCCGCAACAAAAGGAGAATTATGTCATTTACGAGACATCCATAACTTTATTTTTAAACATTTCCTTGATCAATTTGGTAGATTTTTTTATGTTTTAATCTCAAAATATTTCATAGAGCACCTTTAAAGGACGCAACAAGCAAATGCGTGCCTTTGTACTTGCTGACGTGTTCACCTTTTGCTATTCTGTAGCAGTACATGCAATTTACTTCTGTCAGCAGACAGAAGTTTGGGATCCACCAGAGACTCCAACGTGTCCAATATAACGGGATGGACTTCATGTAATCGGGCTTGAAGAGTGTTCATCTACAAATATACATTGAAAAACATCAATTGGGAGACTTTGTGTATAATGTCAAACTTTTATTATTTGCTACTGGTTTGTTTCCCAAATACCTCTTGGTATACATGGTATAGCTTTTTTATATTTGACTATCAATGCTAGTGCTACCTCAGAAAAATAGCCCACACATTGGAAATCCATTGCTATGGCTAAAAAATAAACACCACTGTTCATGTTACTATTTACATAGCAAGGGCTATGTTAAAACACCAGATTTATTTTCAGCACGCACACAGAATTGGCAGCTAGTGGACCATGAGGAGATATTCGCTGAATCTTACCAAAAGTGTATTAATTAGTCACAGACTATACCTTCATTAAATAACAATGTCAAAACAGTTTTCTCCATGTTGAACTATAGCCCATCCAACCTGTGACTTCATGTCACGTGTATTTGGAATCAATCGTGACAAATGTAAACACACCATTCACTTACCCTGTGCTGCAGTATGGCCTCCAGTGCTCTGAACTCAAAGGGTAAAGTGTGTGCCTGAGAGGCGAGCTGGGGAGCTAGCTCAAGGACCAGCCAACGCTCCAGGCCCAGACCTCGAAAGTCCAACACCAAAAGGTACTGAGGGGTCACCACAGCTTTCAAGTACTGGGAGTTGAATAAAGAGAGGAAGAACATGGTTTATTCATCAATTTATTATCATAGTAAATTAGAAAAACCATACATATTTAATTCCATTTATTTTAAAACAAAAATGTTCATGGTTCCAAATGTCAGCAAATTCCATCAACACTGTCAAGTTATCCATCATATTCCACAGTCTCTCGCTGACCCAGTTCTCTTATCCAGTCTCAAGTGATGGTGTAACCGAACAGTCAATACATTAGTGAAGTTTGCCCGTCTCAAAAAGAATACACGTGGACAATTTGCATAGGCAAGGGAAGCATTCAATACATACATCCCGTAATGTACTGTGCTTCATGTTGTTTTACGGTTTATTAGCAGAACATCTGTCAAACATGCTCGATGGCAGTAGATTCATTGGGTAAATACAACCCTATTCATATGTCTGGCTATTAATTGTGTACTTGCATTGAACTAAGGTATCCATCTACTTCCAAGATCATTCATTACAGCATTGATAGAGACTACTGCATTCTACTTATTCATATAAAAAGCATGGCGTACATCAAACATATTAAAACCTAAAACTTAAGTGTGTGCCACTACAGCCACATGTACAATGCATTCAGGCATACGGTCAGAGTCACAAGGGCCTATAACCATTCTGTATGTATAACCTACAGCGCAGTGTGCTGGTTGTCAAAAACAGGTAGGTGGCCTTATTTAAAACCTTCATGCTGTCTTAAGTAGTTCAGCAGACTACCAGCAGAGGGAGCCAACCGCAAAATACCATAGGTTCGTGTTGTGGTTGGTGCCCGCTACTGGCGAGTGCACCGGGTCACTGTGACCCATAGCACAGCTGGAGGATTAAAGCCTGGTTAAAAGCACGGAATGTCACAGGGGAGGGACAGAGAGAGACAAAGACAGCAGTATATTAAGCAGTTAGTATATTAAATATGCTTCTTGATGTCATACTCTTAAAGCAACAGCATGAAACTTGCCCCAGTACATTAAATAGTAGATTCATGGACAAAGAAAAACTTGCAAGTCTAACATCTCGAGCCCATCTTCAAGCCCCAGATGGTGAAACTAAATCTAAGGCCTAGAGTGAAGCTGTCATTCTATTTGTTTGACACTGGGATCAATTTAATTAATTATATTAGACCAATGATTTGCTCAATTAAAAAAATTTATCTAATATATGCAGATGTAGAAAGCCAGTAAAGTCACTTTTGGACAGATGGAGTAAATGCTTGTCTTTAAATGTTATGCAATCTATAACAACTGCAAGGCATTGGTGAAGTTGTTTGCTTGTGGAAATGCTTTTATTTAATAAACTTAAATGAAGTACATGTTCATTTACAGTAAGATGAGTGTGATCGACTGTACTGAGAAAAGTCCCATCTACAGTAATAGTGGAGATCTGGTGTGTGGCCAATGTGAATGTGAAATGGCTTCCAATGGACATCAATACAATAAAGACTCCCCTTCATCTTTTCACCAGAGGACGACACATGTTGTGTACATACAAACTCCCTGGTGTGCGGGCATAGGGAACTGTGTGGAGGGTTACCATTTATCCCACACACAACACAATCTAGCATGAGTATTATGCTAAAAGGTCTTGCAAGTTAAACAATTCTGACCATCCACAATATGAGAACAGGTACAGTATACTGTACAGTATATATATTACTTGCTACCTCCTAACTGCACCTCACTGCAGTGAGGTGTTAACAAAGCTCTTCACAGAATATACTTCAGTCAGATTAATGCACCTAGTTTGAGAAAACACATTTCATTATTTGCAGTATTGGTAGTTTCACTTAACAATCCCTCTTTTGTGTGTTGATAAACAGGATGTGTAGGGGGCACGAAACATGCATGTGTGGGCTGTGTGTTTGTGATGCCAACTGGGCTGGAAATGACTGCACCAATCAGGACCTGTGTAATGGGAGAGGTTTATGTATGCGGGACATGTAGCTGTGACCCACCATACTCAGATCAACCTCTGAGGTCTGCACAGAGCACTGTTACGGATTGGGGATCAGGAAGAACTAACAAATAAAAAATGTCTCGTTTATATAAAATGTTGTAGGTCAAATAGTGAAGATAAACTTTTTAATAAACTGAGGTTCAAGAAAAATATCTAAATACTTACATTTGAGCTAATACTATTTTAGATTACCTTTATGCAGTAAATCCACTTTAAGTCATTGTTTTGTCTGTTCTGAGTATTAGGTCTGGGAAACAATTCGTTTTTTTCTCCGCCAATGCAAGATTACCCTCTGTAGGACAGTTTAGATAGAACAGGCCGTAAAATGTACCCTGGAGAAAGATGTGTTGAAGTGGGAGCACCCATGTGATGCCAAGAAAGAGAACATTTATCCAATAATACTATTTTATAATTGGCTCTCAAATAAACTCATCAATAGGACAGAGTACATTGCTACAGCATGAACAATACATTTTCTTATCACAATCATCCATGTAACTTTACCATATGCAACCCCCACTGTCATAATTTTTATCTGGCATAGTTAAAGAGAGAGAAAATACCTCCATGTGTATAATAATGCAGTTATTTCTAGTAGTAAGGCTTGTACTGTGCTGAAAACGTAGGTCTCTGGCTTGCAGACTCAGCTCTTGACATAGCTCGGTCTTCTTCTTTTCTGTAAGCCAGAAGAATTGTCACACAGACATTTTCGTTATTTAAGAAGTAAGTTGTAAAAGGTCAGTGCCTTCTTGTGTATTCTTGATGTCACCACAAGACTGTCAGAACAAGTGCTTCCTTGTTACTAAGAATACAGAACACTAACAGGACAACACATATTACAACACAAACGACACAGCATAGTCCGAAAGACTGGATAAGTATCTGTGTACAAATCCAAGTTTTTGGTCCAAAAGCCAAATGGAATAAATTACTTACCAAACGATGTCACATTCCCATCTTTGTCAAACTTCATCTAAAAAAGAAAAATACACAATTGTGTCATTTAAAATAATTATTTGGCCTATTAGAATTTTAATCACTTCTTTCTGTATGTGGCCTGACTATTCTATATACATATTTGTGATATTTATTTGTGTAAGGGTATGGGACATTATTTGTACAGTATGTCATTGTGGCAGCAACGAGTGCATTGCCTGCATTGTGCAGCAAGTATTGTCAGAAAAGTCAAAGACAGTTTGGGTGTTCTGGCAAACTAGATTCATATGCCTTACCACAACAAAAGCTGGAGCCACACTGGAAAGAGAAGATTCTGTAACTCTATGGCGGTTGAAGGATACTACTACAATATAATATCAGGATGGAAAAATTGTGTTAGCAAATACATGGTAAGGGTTTTCAGACACAAAATCAGAACAACTACAACATTTTCTACTCTGGTGTTTATATTTAGCTTATTGGTAAACAAGCTAGATTGTAATAATATTTAATAAAGACTTTATTTTATTAGAAGGAAAATAAACGTCAAATAAATGTCACACTGTAGACTAGTTTGATATTATTGGCTTAACTTTATCACCTTACCGTTCCAGTGTGTGTGTCTGTGTAACTGTGTCTCTTTTATCGAAGTAGGAGGCTGACATTTTGCCAGTCTGCATCTTGATAAAGGCAATTCATTACTTAACCAGCCTGCTGTTCTCAGATGACTGTAGCTTTTGCTGACAAAACCAAACGTTCTATTGCTTTGTGGCACTGTGTAACTGATCATTTTTAGACTGCAAGCGTTAGAAGTCCAGTTCCCAGCCACATTACATATGCGCACACTCACAGCGCTTAGATGTCGCTTTGGATAAAGTGCACCACCAAACGGCAGATACATGCTACTGCAGTTCATACTGCTAGCTGGCAGATGCTTGCTAAACATCATGGCCACAGACCTTACTAACACAGCCCCAAAACACAAACCCTTCAAACAGGGAATCATACTACAGTAGCTTTAGAAGAACAATCACTACATCGCTGCTAATAATGTACAGCATTTTGGAAAACTCATACAAGCCGTGAGACACTCTCAGGTCAAGATCGGTGCCCCGATTACGTTAGTACTGTACATCTCCATAGCTGTTGTGGAAAATAATGACAACTTCCAAATAGTACGTACAAATAAATAAAAGGTACAGTACTTCATTGCCCAAAATGCACAACAATTTACAATTAGTTTAAAGACAACACTGGTGTTCCCGGAAACGTGTTACAGTACAGTAAGTACAACAGCCGCGAAGTTAACCATCCAAGTTGTTATTCATCGCACAAATTAATTTGGACAAGCTTTAGGGCAAATCATTAAGAAAGCCAATGTACTCCGACAACCCCCTTTCATTAATTAATAGATACAACTATATTTAATTCAACAACAAAAAAAACACCAATACGTACAAACTATATAAAGAGCATGCATGCAAAAGAGTCCGTAACCATAATGCATTGCGGCATACTGACGTCTTTGTCGTTGAAGTGGAATATTCGCGAGATTTGGGATGCGTTTAATGTACTGCACGTTCTGAACGTTTGATTAACTTTTTCATTCTGATATCAAATGCATGAAACTTAAAATCGGAATATGCTGACACAACCACTGTGTAGCCAGGTTACTATATATCCTTCAATTGGAACAGTGCTCTATGCACTGACAGATGGTGCAGCTGTACATCATCTTGTGCATCTGTGTAGGCGCAGCTGAAAAACAAACAGCAGTTAAACACAATATCGCTTTGTTGTTCTTTTAGCCATGTGAATGCTGTTCAACCCAACATCCAAACACTTCCCCGTTTTGTAACCTGGTATAGGTTTGTAGACCAGTGCCCTTCAAGTTCATTGAACATTAACCATGCCATCCTGGACGCAGGGTTGGTTTTTGTAGGCCGGCCTACTTTTTTACAGCCATGAGCCAGTCCATCCCCTTCAATGGGCTATCAGGTGCTGTCATATTGACGGTGTGTCTTTAACAACCCTTCCCCACCCTCAGCCACATTGGTTATTTTTAGTTTTCTATACCGTTCGAATACGGTTGCATAGCTTGCATTGTGCAAATGACTTTAATAATTCTACTGTTACATGCATCCGTGGTAAAATAGTCTTGAAAGGCATATATAACAGCAAAGTTGAACAAAATACTAGGTTACATCCAACGGCATATATTTGGTAGAATACAATAGTTGATAAGATTGTTGTTGTGATAAAATAAAATTGTATATATATTTTTTTACTTTAAAGTTTACAGTAGGCTACATTTGTTCTGCTTCCTCCTGTCAGTAGCATCAGCATCTCCTTTTGGGTGCGTGCTGCGCGACCGGAAGGATGCTGTCGTTTCGCGCGGCATGTTAGATGGCTCCTATTTTTCATGGATAGTTTTCATTGTTTTTATTTTATTTTATTCGATCTTTGTTTAAGCACTTATTTTTTTTTAAACATATACCAACATCATCATTGTTGTTATCTATATTGTTCGATCGCTTTGTTTGTTCGGCCACAGCCATGTTCCCCTCGTGCTATTCTAAACCTGGAGACAGCAGCGCTAAGAGAACTAATGTCACGAAGATATTTTTCGGGGTGTTCATCGTCTATATGATGCACACGGCCTGGGTGTTGTACGGCTTTCTGAACACAAAACCATGCGATGGGGAGAGAGGAGAACATTGTGTCAGCTCTTACCTGGCAGAAAGACCCAGACTACAGGTTTGAAGGACTGTAGGGTATTGTAATATTTCATGGTTAATAAAATCTTCAGTTGCAGGGATTACTAGTTCTTAGGGCATTTTTATCAAAGTCAAGATAAATCCCACTTCAGTTGAGTTGAATATAAATGTTTTCCTACTTTTCTGTTTCTATAATATTTCTGTTCTATTGTGTAGCTCAGTGTGTTCACCTGTCTGGTGCCAGATGAGAGCCAGCTCAATCTTATTGTGAAAATAGACCCATTTGATCAACACTCCAACTTTGTGAAGTAGGTTGTCTCCGCAGCCCTTCCATGTAATATAGAAGTATTGTGTCTGAACTGTACTGCATGTAACAATACCATATTAGCATGCTTGTGTAAAAACAAAGTGTAACCTACAGTAAATGGGGGAGCTGGTTTAAGCATTCTCTTCATCCTCAATCTCTCACTAGGCAGGTGAACGTCTCTCTTCCAGAAGAGACGCGTGCCAATGGCAGTCTGTATGCAGTGGTGTATATCCACAAAGCTGGTGTTTCACCTTTGGAGGACAGCAGGGAAGTCCACTATGCTGTACAGCTGACGACCTACATCAACCCCACACACACAGAAGGAATGACTGACACACAGAAGGTAAACTAGATGAGTGACCCGGTTATGTTCATTCTGGTTGAACCATCTAATTACCAACGCCCACCAAGGTTGCTGAAGTTTAACCCAAATTCAGAAAAATCTGGGACAAAATGGAAAATTATCATGAAAACAGAATGATTCGTCAATTATATTCACCCTGTACGACTATACTGGAAACACTACAACAACACATTCATTAGTCAGTCAAAATGGCAATATCAAATATTCTCATTGTGACAATATATTGTATTTTACCTATAGTATTGCATTTATATCAGATTAATTTGTTGGGAATCACAGTGTCTTTAACCATCACTGAAAATAGCATTTTGTGTGTGCTCTTCAGAAAGCTAAACCTAGATCAGCAGCTCCTGTCTCTCATTGGACACCCCAGCTGTCAGTCACTGTGATGTCAGAAGACTTTGTCTTCAACAAGGCAGGGCTCCCCAGTGATGTACGCCGTTATATAAGAGTGTAAGTCAGCTTGTAAGTCACCTTCACAGCTGACCTGGGTGTCTGATTGTCAGAGGGTGGGAGTAAGAGAAGGACATAAATGCTCATTAGATTTTACATTTAGTACGTTTAATCTATCTCTCCATAGCTCTCAGGAGGGTAGAAAAATGACATATCTTCCTCTGCTCCTGGTTGATCAGCTCAGTGTCCGAATGAGAGACTTCATGGTAGGACACGCATGTGCTCTATTATTTACTATATTATATAATTATTTACAGAATATTTCAGACCTATGTAGTGGTGACATACTTGGTTTCACTGCCTCTTCATGTATCTTTAGGAAATTAGCAGCAGCACAATTCAGCTTCCCTTGACTGTGTCTTATGAGGGAATTTCTCTGAGGAGGTTCAGGTTCTGGGTTCATCTCCAGGACATGGTCTACTCCCTACGACAGTTTGGTGAGTCATTTTAACAAGTTATTAATATATTAGCTGTAATGCTTAAAGCTACAATCTTATAAGTTTTCATTAATTTGAATTACCAGTGAACTACCTGTATAAGCATTGTTTGTTGTACATATGCAGGCTTCACAGAGGAAAACATCGATGAAATCAAAGAGGCTTTGGTTGGCTCCAACCTCCACATGCTTGTGCTGACGGCACTTGTCACTGCACTACATGTAAGACACAACAGCTCATGCAACAGTACAAAACCCCCGGTTCATGTCAAGATGAATGTATGTTAACTCTATTCACAGATGTAGGGGAGACTGGTGTCCAAGTCAAGTTAAGTTAATTTATGTATGCACTTTACAGTATCTGTTTACGTAGTCTGTCTCCAAGGGTTTACCTTGTGAGGCATCTGGATTTGCGAGATCACAGTTACATGAGAATCCATCTACTGAGGATTCCATTTGTGTGGTTGTAGCCAAACCACCAGCAGTTTGGACCAATCAACATCCTATGAGGAACTGCTCACAGCTATGGACATGCTTTAGGTGTAATGTTAGCCTGTGATAAACAAATGGTTCATCCAATCACCTGCCAAGTATTTTTTTAAAGCGCCTGCCCTTTTCCAAACAGTTTCCAAGGATGTCTTGGACACTGCACAGGCCTACATTTTCACATACAGCCACAGAAAAAAATATTAAACCACTGCACATTGTTTAAATTGTAATATTGTAAATATACTGTACTGTAAATCTGAGAAAACAAATCTGAGAAACTTCTGCAGTGGTCTCTGTAATTATATTCACGGCTGTAGACCCATGGTCAAATCCAATCCAAAATAGTGGTTTATCAAGAATCAAGAATATGCAAATCATATTAACTGTGTTTCTTCTATAATATTTTCACAGCTCATCTGTGAGTTCTTGGTCTTTAAGAATGATATCAGCTTCTGGAGAAAGAAGAAGAGTATGGTGGGAATGTCTAGGAAATCAGGTGAAACATTTTATTATTATAAACCTACAACCTCCACTTTCTAATCTAGTTTGTAGTAAAGGCTTGAGCCGTCAGTGAGTGCACAAGCAAGTGCACAATCATTTCTGTACACAAGTGGGTTCATATGTAACCTCATACACTACAAGGTGGCTCACAGTTAGGGACTATTGTGGTGTGCACTTTCATCAACATCTTTCTGTCTGTTAGTTTTGTGGCGCAGCCTCAGTACTCTGCTGATATTTCTCCACCTGCTTGATGAGACTAGTTTACTGGTGCTGATTCCTGTGGGCATAGGAGCATGCATAGAGGTAATTCCTGTGATTAACACATGTTCTTTATAGAGAAAATATGAAACAAAGGAATTTATCATGTAAGAATAAACAAATGTTTAATATTTATTTGACAACAAAGGGTATAACTGTACACTTTAATAAATGTCACTATGTTTTTGCCCATAACTTCCTGTCCTTAGGTGTGGAAGGTGTTTAAAGTGTTTAAAATCCACATTCAGTGGAGAAGCTCCAGGTCCATTATTCATGTGAGTACAGAGTATTTAGACAGGGGTCACTGTAGTGTTTACCATCCACATCCCTTTTAATCAACCAATCAATCAATCAATCTTTATTTATATAGCACTTTCCATACAAATAGATGTTAACACAAAGTTCTTCATACTACAAAATCATTAAAACAATTAATAGTAATAAGTAATACAAACAAATAATAATACCACCCTACTGTATGTAACACTCATCATCCCAAACCTCAAATCGCAAACAAGCACCATGGAAAACAGAAAATCAAGCTCAATCATCCGGAGTCCCATTCCCGCCATCCCCGAAACACTAAAATTCTGGGACCCAAGACCCACTCCCCAACCACTTCAATCTCAGTCAGAGAATGGAAATATGCACAAACAACCTTTAGAAACCCTAAAACCTATCACAAGAGGTTTTAAAAATAAAGCATGTTTTATTACCTGCATTATTAAGCGAATAATGGCCACCAAATGTATTTTCTTTTTTTAAATTAAATTTGGTATTTTACTTCATTAAGAAATTCCCCTTTTGTTATGTATACTGTAGGTTAGCAAACTGGATGAAGCAGAACGGAGGACTGTGGAGTATGATGCACAGGTGAAGCTTTTGATTGATTATTTATTTTTCACCCAGGCTTAGTTTTATCCTCCAATGGGGTCTTAAATTCTGAAGAATATGCATAATAACAAGTAATAATAACAACATTCTCTATTTGCTAAAAGAAACAGGATTCAGAATTATATGCACTGTATAGAATTATCAAACAAGCATGGGTAAATATAACACAGCATGTAACATTCAGTTTAAGTAGTATCAATTACAGAACATTTACAGTTCATAATAAAATAGTTTTCTTCTCATTTCAAAGTCAACCAGTCATATGCTACAGGATCAGTTCACATTATGGAACAGGCTGTTTCACACTGTTTCTCCCTAGGCTTCGAGATACTTGTCTTACTTGGTCTGTCCTCTGTGTGTCAGTGGAGCTATTTTCTCCCTGGCCTACTTGCGTTATAAGAGGTAAGTGGATCCTGGTTAAAATTAATATTGGTCTAGATCCTACAGTAAATGGACTGCCAATCAATGGAAGTGATAGTGTTATTTATGTTCCCATGTGTTGTTGACAGTTACTATTCCTGGATAATCAACAGTTTGGTGACTGGTGAGTTGACTGCCTTATGAAATATGTTATATCAGATAATGTAAGTGAAATGATTGACACAGTATACACAATTAACAGTCATGTTTAGGTATTTACCATCTACTAACTTGGGTGTAGTTCTGCTATACCCTGGTTAAACTGCCTCTGTCCTCTTCCTCTCCTTTTCAGGAGTCTATGCCTTTAGCTTCCTGTCTATGGGTCCACAGCTATACATCAACCACAAGGTTTGTGGTTGATGTAGCATAAGCATAAAGCCATACAGTACCAAACACCTAAATGTTGAGTTGTGTTATAGTATCCTTCGTGGAAATGAAGGCCTTTTATGCTTTGCACTGTACATTTGTATATTTAGTCATATGGTCTCTCCATGCCTCTTCTTCACTGCTTTAGTTGAAGTCTGTGAACCATCTCCAGGGGACTGTGTTGATGTATAGGGTGAGTACTTATTTTACCCTTGTTTGGTGTCCATGCTGTTCATTGAATCTAAATGTCTTTCTCTGCTTTACTGGCATGGCAAGTTTCAATATTTTCTGAAGCAGTGCAAATAAGCAATTACAAAAGAAAGAGAGAACAAATGACTGAACGAACAATTGCAAACATTTATGTATCTTCTCTCTTATTCTCCTTGGTCCACAAGGGCATCAACACCTTCACGGCTGACCTGTGCTCCTGCGTGTCCTCCTTCTCCTCCTGGGGAAACTTCTCCTCCTCCTATCAGCTCTCCTGCTTTAGAGATGAGCTCCTCTTTCTCCTGTACCTCTACCAGCACAGGTAAAGCGCACCACATAGCTCAAACACAGCATTACACCCCACCCCCACAGATACGACTAGACAATGTAATAATAATGCTCCCTGCTGGCTTTGTTATTATTTCAATCACCAATCTAGTCCAATGTAGAGCAGTGGTGCTCAACATGGGGTTGGGACCCTCATGCTGTATGTCCAACAGGCGCTTCAGGGTCAGAGGTCGAGAATCTGGGACGCACAGCAAGAAACTGAAGACTCGGTGAGATGACGACCAACAATGTTGAACTGGATGGATAACTGACCCACAGGCAGAATGGAGCCAATGTACATATGAGGATCTGCACGAGTTCAGGAAGGCCACAGTGGTTGGCTCAGAGACCAATTACAAGCAAGCACTGAAATAAAAGGCAATCCATCTGAACAGAGCTGCAGACTATATTAGCTGTCCCTCTGTACTCAGCTAGCTTCTTTACATGTATGCTATTAAATTGTACATGTAGCGTGCTCTCTACTGAGAAAAGACAACATAGCTCTTATAGGTCCTGCTTTGCATAATTAAATGAAACATAAAAAATAAGTTATCATTCTAGTGAAGTGAAATATTTTTTGTTCATTCATCGATAGGTCCTGCTAGACAATGTTTCGTTTGACAAATGCAAGCCATCTTAGCATAGCTCTCATGAAGTTCTTAAAAATGTAGCCAAAGACATCAACATATAATTACAAATATTAAAAGGAGCAGATAGGGGTTAGGCCTCTTGTCTTACTCAAGGGCAATTGTAAGTTGGTCAATTCCAGGGCTCAAACTCACCCTCTGATCTTCTGGTTGGGAGTCAAACACCCAGATCACTAGAATATCCTCCCCCATCTTTAAGATATATGTGCCACATGTATAGCCTCATGTATAGTTAACACCCTTTTTAACACAGAAGTAAAAATACAGTGAAGCAGGTGGTCACAGTCAGCAGGAATACATTAAGGCACATAGTATTTATAGAACGTTACCCTGGAAATAACCAAATGGCTTTTGTGTTACGTTTCTGCCCAACATTGTTGTAGCCTACCTTTATTGCTGTATTCTACTGTATTTCTTTTCAGTACAAATAAAATGCATTGTTATTGTTATTAGTAGTAGTGTTATTTTAATGACTAATATGACTATGATAAACAACTGACTTCTAGTAGCTACTTATATACATTATCCAAGCTGTACTGTCCAGGCTAAGGGTCTGCGGCACAATCCACCACTGTATTTAAGGTGCACTCTGGTACATCCTTGTTTTGATCCACTCTGCATAGATTTGCTGGATATGCAAAGTAAAGCAAAACGTAGAGGCGGCGCTTGCAAAATTGAGATTGTTTCACCAGACAAGTGAGGGTTCAATGTAAAATTAATAAATATACATTTGGAAAGATTTGCACTTTTTCATATTGTTGACTTATTTGTGCTATACACATTAGACTATACACTTCAATATATACAGTATATACAGTATATATATAAAAAAACAATGTATGATTCTTTTTAATATCCTGTATGCGGAATGTTTTAAGATCCTATTTTAACCTTTAATACAGCAGCAAACTATACACAGAGGTGTACCCTACTTGCACTTCTGGTGTGTCCACCACAAAACATTTATTTTGGTCTTCCATGCTGGTGCTTAGTGTGACATCTAGTGGCAGACAATATCATAATATAAAAACTTAAAGTATATAGAGTATACTAAGCCTTGTTCAACATGTGTGATCATCAGTGTGATCATTAAGCCATCAAGTAATCTTCTTGTCTTGTCGACACATTTTCACAGAATTGGTGCATATGGAATTTCTATACAGGTATATTTTGTTTTATCACCACAATATCACCATATAATGGTTACCAGTTAGGGTTAAGTTAGGGTAGGCTTAAAGTCATTTTGTGATAACTGTTCTACTGTATCTGAATACTATGAGCCTATGTCTCTGTATAAATGTTTCTGCGTGGTTCAGAAAGGAAATGTAAATGACCTACTTATTTACAAGGTAGGTAAATAAAATACACATACACTGTTAAACCTATACATCATGTGTGGTAGGCCATTTAGAAGTATCACTGTCACTGTTATAAGAAGAGGAAACACATGCTTGTCTGACTGACAGTATCTGTGAAACCAAAACATGTTAGCATTTAAAGAATGTGCTCAAACATATTACCACTCAAACAACACACATGACATGACGATATGCATGAGATGGGTGTACCTGCTGTGTGAAAGAGCTATGACACACCTACTGTACAACAGAGGAACCCGCACACTCATACATATGCAGTTAGACCTGCTCAGCCAAGAACATTTGAACTGAAATAGATCTGTTGAAAGAACATTGACACTGTGTCTGCTATGGGGTATCTTTTAACCCTTTTCATCTTCTCCATCTTCCTCTCTCCAGGTATGACAACCCATACAAAAAATGTAATGTTGATTATCTTACATTTTATTTAATTTATTTTCTACTTACCTTTGTACTGTGTAGGTTTTTGGAATATATTGCTTGTGTTATGGACTATAATAGTCCATAATAGAATAGTTATTATAATACATACAGTACTTTACATGGGGTGATCACAAAGTCTATAAAATCTGTATTATTTTGTATTTCCATTAGAATGCTATGCTGAGTAGTGTTCTATTCCAAACCTAGGCTATGTTTGAAATGTATGTAATATAGAAGGCATTTACAGCAATAGCCTGTTAACGCCTAGTGACAAACGATAGAAACAAAAGGAAATGTTGCAACAAGAATAACAAGTTTTGAGGTAGTCGATAATCACTTTTCTTTTTATGTTCATTGTGGATTTTAAATGTTTGATTTTAATTGTAATTGTATATTTTTTTCCAATGTCCATAATTCTATATGTGGACAATTCTGAAGACATTTTGCTGTTTAGCCTGCCCACATCTGTTGACAAAGTAAACATTATCATGTTTACTCTGAAAACTTTTACTCTGAATGAGTATTTTTTGTATTCCCTTGTGGTTGTAGCATTATGCTGTTTCAGTGTCACATGAGTTTCCCATTGAGTCAAAAACAACCTTTTAATATCTAAAATTCTGTCTTTTTTATTTCAGTTCTTGTGCTATTCTGTTCTATATGACAGAAATGATGCGGTCCAATTTGCGATGCAAATGTTTATGTTTTGTTTGTTTTTCTAGCATTGCCTCTGAAGTGCTACGTGTGTAATTCAGCTCCTACCAATGAAGAGTGTAATACGAACAGTCAGACTTGCCAGGCACCGCTGGACACATGCATGAGCATGGTAGACATATATGGTAATATTGGTTACTGTATAATAGCAGAATTAATTAAAAACTGTACTGTATGAATTAGAACAGAATCATAGCTCTGTAAGGATTCTGAATGGCCATATGGTAGATTCAGATTATAACCATAGTCTGTATATGTTTACTGCAATTAGTACTTCATATTTATAGACTATATATTTGTTTATACTTATTTTTCAACTATATTTACACTTAAATCTAACCTTAATATTACAAAAAATGTATTTAGAATTTTTGGAACCTTATTCCATAAACTATTTTCTTGCAGTTATTAAATGTTAATGCCAACGACATTATTTTCTGTTTTGTTTCTGTGCATATATGACAATTAAACATGCAACTTGTCTGATATACGGTAATATAGCACAGTATGTAAAACACAGATTTGAAGAAATGACAGGTCCTGCAAGAAATATGTTAAAGCAGGATTCCCATGCTGATACCATGGTCCTGTGACCACCCAGTCTCTCTGTTTCCCACCCTGTGTCGTGTAGGTAGTAACAACAAGGCTATTGTTTCCCCCCGTGATGTGTAGGTAGTAGCAAGGTCATTGTCAAGACGTGTGCGAGCAAGGCCACATGCAGCGGGGCTGCTTCTACTGCCTTAGTGGACACTAATGGAAACGGAAACGCCATCACCTGCTGCAGCAGTGACTTCTGTAACTACAGCGGAGCTACCGTTGCTCACATACACATTCTGCTACTGGTTTTAGCTCCCAGTATGCTACTTCTATTACTTTTACAATGAAGTCTGTTATAGCCTCTTATGGTATTGCTGCTGTTCTTGCACACATTCTATTGTCACAGCTACCACTATGTATTGAGTGTCTGACAGAAGAACTTAAAATAACTTAATTATTGTGTAATTTAAATATTATATTACAATGGTATGGTGCAGTGGAACTAATTCTAGTAGTTAGTGGGTACTGCTACAACCACAGCTTGCTTCTAAGATAATAAAATGGGGATGCTGCAATTTCACTTGAAATAACCTTTTACCTAGGTGGCAACACTTTATGCTATAGCAATAAAACTAAATAGAAATCACTGATGGGAAATATGTGCTGTGTAGTACTGGTGCATAATGTAGTATTATGTTTACCAGCATTAACAGGTGGAATGACGCTTGTGGGGCACCACTTGTCAACACAAATGTATTGTAAAGTAGCACATTATATTTATACGCCACAGATCACAAACACCTGAATACTCACTTCTCGATGTACGTCTTAAATCCAACTTGGAGATCACTAACCACGCTAAGCACTTTAACAGTGAGACATTTTGTTCACATTTTGCTTATGAATCAGATATGGTTTTTACTCTTAGCATGTTCACTGCCAAACTGTCCTAAATATAATTAGGACAAAACATATTTCCAAAGCAAATGCTGTCATCCACTGTGAATATTTAACATATATGCAATTCTTTATACCTTGTATATAAAAAAAAAAAAAAAAAAAAAAAAAAAAAAACATTTTTAATTAAAGTTTCTCAAAGGCACTGGACATTTTTCATTTTGGCATTATTTTATCATCTTTTTATTCCTCCTATTTGACAAAAGGCCTAATTTGGCCCCAAAGACAAAATAAAAACCAGTGTTTACTAGTAGGAGCACTGTACAGTTTACCAGTGAAATACACCAGTATATATCACAATATACCAACATTGGTGGATTTACACAACAGGAGACAGATTAAATAATCAAACCATTATCCCTTCAAAAGTCTTATTACATTACCATTATGGGCTTACCATGGAATTCTGGGTAAACTGGGGTTAAACTGAATATTGCTCTTGTGCATATCCACTCTTATTCATAGCAGTATATCATGCTATACAAGTATAGACGACAGTATATTTAATTGAGAAGTATATATATATAATACCCCAAATGTCCATTTGAGTCAGTATTAACAATGGTATTTTCCCGCCTTGGTTCAGTGTTATAAATCTGGCAGAGAATAAATTCCAGTTATGTGGTTCCACTTTCCCAGTGGGCTCTGTGGGTACACTGACACCAGTGCAGGGAGCAGTTAAAGAAACTCAGTTTGCATTGCAAAGCATCTAGAGGGTATGGTAGGTTATAAAAAACCGTAAAGAGGACACAAAGCCAGTTTGTCTGCCCCTTGTCCTTTTTCCGAGTGAAGAAAATGTGTAGATTCAGTAAATGACTTTTTGCTGTTAAAGTCAGTGCATGGATTAAAACTGCCCAGCCATACACCACAGTGAACTGGACTGAACTCCATGCATTCCAAGAAGTAAGCTGTATGCTTTGGGAAGAAGATATATTGGCTGTACCAGCTTAAAACAACACAAACCCGTCAGGCCAGACATAAAATGGTGGACTAGAGGAGTGTGTCTACAGTCTTCACAGTTAAACCACTCCAAACCTTCTGAGATTGGAACTGAGGAAGACTGTAGGAGAGAGGAGGGGTGGTGCAAGTGGAAGAGAAAGAGAAAGGAGCAAAGGAAGGGAGGGCAATAAGGTTTAGGAGGGACAGCAAAGTAGGAATAAATGAGGCTCGGGAGCTACAAGCTGATGTCCTCTGCTGTTAGGGGGAAGATGAAACCTGGAAGACAGGATCAGAGAAGGGAGGAGTGTGGAAGAAGAGGAGTGTGGAAGAAGAGCAAGTCCCGCTAGACTCTCGTGTAATCACTGTATGTTCTCTCGGTCTTCTGTAACCTGGATGCTATGTATCAATATGCATGTTACCGATAAAGGGCACATTAACATATTTATTTTTATTGTATCCTGATGATATGGTGTAGTCCAATAACGTCCGTGCTCTGCTCGACTCCAGGGTGACAGTCTCAGACAAATCAGTTCAACGGCAAACCCCGATCTGCAACCAGGCAAGTGTCCCTTCGGCTGTGGAGACAGCAGAAGGGACAGTCAGCCAAGCCAGCCAGCCAGCCAGCCAGCCAGTCAGTTCGTCTTTAAGTCATTTGTGGACCCCACTAGAATAAGGCTCAAGCTTTATCCCAAGCTTGGTAGTTTAAGAGCACAGTTCTGTTCCAGTAATGTGTTGATTGTTACTCTTCCTCTTAACTGCCAAGCGGCCAAGTCCCTGATGTGGGGATCTTGTTTGCTCTGTTGGAGACAGTGATCCATTAAGGAGTCAGTGGTGGATGATGGGAGGTCAAATTCATGCAGTGGTCCCAACCTTTGGAACATAATGCTCTCTCCCTTGCCTGTCTATAGACATTAGCAGAGCCAATGATTTAGTCTCTTGATGCAAAGCAGCTCCGTTGCTTGGAGTCAGAGCAGGCCATGTGAGTTTCTGTTTCACCACTGTCAGTGGTACGCAGCTGGACGCCGACAGTCAAATTCGAGACCAGCACCTATTGGTTTGCACTTCTCCTGTGGGGCTAGTGTGGACGGGACTGGGCCATCATCTTGAGCCGTGATTGGTCAATAACGTCCAACAGGTTCTTGGCATCAACGGCAAGAGCATGAGCTGCCGTCAGCATCTGTTTTTTATAGTCCTGTTGGAGACTAGTACACACCACAGAAAATTTAGAAGACACACAACATAGATGCCTGTATAATATTAATCTGTTAACAGAATGAATTTAGAAAAAGAATATACTGTGCATGACCATATCATAAATCAAAAAGTGTTTGGATGAGATAGTAGTTATTTGAATGTGTACCTACAATTAGGTCTACCTACCTTGTCATCACATATTGTTGGGCTAACTTCATTTTCGCAATCAATTCTGCCAAGTCAGAGTTTAAAAGCTTCTGGGCCATCTCAATCTGCCACAAGATAAAATGACATGGCAGGAACATTCAACATACTATATGTTCAACTAGATTCAGGTTGTTCTTCCACTGAAAATACTTTAATCTTTTTGGATTCAACTTCACAACAGTCTAACTGTTATTGAGGATTTAATGTTTATTAGATCAATACTCCCATTGTGTTCATTAATCACATATAGAGTTTCATGAACATTAAGTTTGCTGTTTGTGTACTGATTCTGGAGTGTGTTTCTTTGTACATTAGTTATTGAAACACTGTTCAACATAGATGAACAGAGGTACAATCTTAACAAACCAATAGACAAAGCAGTATCAAGCTCTCAGGGCCTTATTTATCTTAGTGTTTGCATGCATGTGTTTACCTCTCTGTGTGTACTGGCGGGTAGCTGTGGAAGAGTTTCATCCACCGTAGCAAGTAACGTTCTTAAAG